>CM065709.1:32061549-32066549 GCA_017654935.2 Phymorhynchus buccinoides
TATTTATGAAGGTTTTTATTAAGAATGTGTGTGTACATGCGTGTATGTGTGACTGTGTGTGTGTGTGTGTGTGTGTGTGTGACTGTGACTCTGTGTGTGTGTGTGTGTGTGTGTGTACGTGCGTGTATGTGTGACTGTGACTGTGTGTGTGTGTGTGTGTGTGTGTGTGTGTGTGTGTGTGTGTGTGTGTGTACATGCATGTATGTGTGACTGTGACTCTGTGTGTGTGTGTGTGTGTGTGTGTGTGTGTGTGTGTGTATGTGTGTGTGTGTGTGCGTGTGTGTGCTTTATTTGAGAATGTCTGTGTTTATTTAAAGGTGTGTACATATATGTGTACATTTTATATCAAAATTTTAAAGAATGCCTGTGTGTGAGTGTGAGTGAGTGAGTTTGTGTGTGCATGCGTGTGCGTGTAATTTATTTGTGAATGTCTGTGTGTATTATGGTGTGTACATTTTAATTATTATTCTTAAAGAATGCATGTGTGTGAGTGAGTGTGTGTGACTATGTGTGCGTGTGTGTGCATGCATGTATGCGTGTGTGTGTACTTATGCATGTATGTGTGCGCATGTGTGTCACATTCCCTTTGCCTCAATTTCACCTTCGAAAAAAATAAAATAATCAATCACTCAATCTGTCTTACCTCCCCCGAGTCAGGGCCCGATTCAACTTCTGCAGGCATTTTTCTTCTTTTATTTTTTCAATGTCAATCAAAGCGAACACAGATTGCACACTAAAAAAAACCCAACACTTTAGTAGAGATGATCTGAAAGTATGAAAAGAATTTAACAAACACTCCTGGTCCCACCTACCCTACCAACACAAGAGCAGGTGTGCCAGTACTGTACACACAAAACATTTAGAAGATCTGAAAGTATGAAAAGAATTTAAGAGACACTCTGGTTCCACCTACCCTACCAACACAAGAGCAGGTGCGCCAGTGTACACACAAAACTTTTAGAGATGATCTGAAAGTATGAAAAGAATTTAAGAAACACTCTGGCCCCACCTACCCTACCAACACAAGAGCAGTGTACACACAAAGCCTTTAGAGACGATCTGAAAGTATAAAAAGAATTTAAGAAACACTCTGGTCCCACCTACCCTACCAACACAAGAGCAGTGTACACACAAAGCCTTTAGAGACGATCTGAAAGTATAAAAAGAATTTAAGAAACACTCTGGTCCCACCTACCCTACCAACACAAGAGCAGGTACGCCAGAGTACACACAAAACTTTCAGAGATGATCTGAAAGTATGAAAAGAATTTAAGAAACACTCCTGGTCCCACCTACCCTACCAACACAAGAGCAGGTGTGCCAGTACTGTACACACAAAACTTTTAGAAAATCGGAAAGTATGAAAAGAATTTAAGAGACACTCTGGTTCCACCTACCCTACCAACACAAGAGCAGGTACGCCAGAGTACACACAAAACTTTTAGAGATGATCTGAAAGTATGAAAATAATTTAAGAGACACTCTAGTTCTACCTACCCTACCAACACAAGAGCAGGTGCGCCAGTCTACACAAAACTTTATAGATGATCTGAAAGTATGAAAAGAATTTAAGAGACACTCTAGTTCCACCTACCCTACCAACACAAGAGCAGGAGTGCTACTCCCGCCAGAAAACAAAACTTTTAGAGACGATCTGAAAGTATGAAAAGAATTTAAGAAACACTCTGGCCCCACCTACCCTACCAACACAAGAGCAGTGTACACACAAAGCCTTTAGAGATGATCTGAAAGTATAAAAAGAATTTAACAAACACTCTGGTCCCACCTACCCTACCAACACAAGAGCAGGTACGCCAGAGTACACACAAAACTTTTAGACATGATCTGAAAGTATGAAAAGAATTTAAGAAACACTCTGGTCCCACCTACCCTACCAACACAAGAGCAGGTGTGCCAGTACTGTACACACAAAACTTTTAGAGATGATCTGAAAGTATGAAAAGAATTTAAGAGACACTCTGGTTCCACCTACCCTACCAACACAAGAGCAGGTGTGCCAGTACTGTACTTACAAAACTTTTAGAAAATCTGAAAGTATGAAAAGAATTTAAGAGACACTCTGGTTCCACCTACCCTACCAACACAAGAGCAGGTGCGCCAGTCTACACAAAACTTTATAGATGATCTGAAAGTATGAAAAGAATTTAAGAGACACTCTAGTTCCACCTACCCTACCAACACAAGAGCAGGAGTGCCACTCCCGCCAGAAAACAAAACTTTTAGAGACGATCTGAAAGTATGAAAAGAATTTAAGAAACACTCTGGTCCCACCTACCCTACCAACACAAGAGCAGGTGTGCCAGTACTGTACACACAAACCTTTTAGAGACAAACTGAAAGCATGAAAAGAATTTAAGAAACACCCCGAAGGTGCTAAAGATGGGACCCCAGAGATGCGCTGGCCCCACCTGCCCTACCAACACAAGAGCAGGCCCTTAACTCCAGTACACAAAACTATAGAGATAATCAGGAGAAGGCTGGTTGTCGCAGATTTATCAGCAAACATGTCGACAAACTAAGGTATTAGTCAAAAATCTCATTTTTTGTCAGTTTTGAGTTATGGGTATTTTTCCTTTTTTGTGTTATCTAACATCTTACCTTTCATATTTATATAAGGACAATCTTTAATATGGTCTCTAAATGGTCTTATAAGTGCTTTAAAATGAGTAGGTCAATGCATTTTCTTCAGCTAGGCTAGACTTTAGACTGCGTTTTCTCAAGCTGGCCTAGGACTCACCCTACTAACTTTAAATGCTCATAACTTTGGACCGAAAAAAAAGATACAAGAATGGTTCGTGTATCATTAGAAAGAGAATTGTCTGAGGTTTTCATGTGTATACTTTTCTCAGAATGGTCAGCTTGACACTTGATGTCATTTTCTTGGTGCTGGGTCATAAATGTACAATTCTTCTTCCACACACAAAAAATTGAATAGCACTGAAAACACGCTCGAGTGTAAAGTGGCACAGAGGTAACGTGTGTCAAGTAAACCTGAGTTCGAACCTGGGTACAGAGGATTTTTCCTCTCACTTTGCACTAGGCCTTACGGTCTGAACGCGGAGTCTTTCGGATGAGACGATAAACCGAGGTCCCGTGTGCCCATGCACTTAGCACACGTTAAACCCAGTGGCAACGAAAAAGTGGTCATTTGGTCAATATTTATCCCCCCTCCTTCCTTCCTCATCAGTCACACAAAAATCGCATGCAAAAAAAAAAAGGGTGGCGCGCCTCTGGCTGTGACGCGCTCTCCAGGTGGAAGCAATCCAAATTTCACAGAGACCTAAAACTAAAGACAATTAGAGATCTAGAACAAAATTCAGCTGACAAAACTCATCTCAAAACTTGATCATCATTTCAGCAAACTCTCGAGGCACTGGCTCCCACAAACTGAGAAAACAAACTTTTAATATATACACATTTTACTATATGATTACAACATTGCAGTGTCATTAGTTATTGGTTCATTATTCTTTGTTGTTGATAAATGTGTTCACTGTGGTTTTTTCTTATGTGCACCTGGCTGCAATTTTTTTTATTATGAGATAATAAGGCCGTGTACACACATAAGCGGATCTTCCGTGCGGAAATCTGTGCGCAATCCATAAATAAGTGAAACAAAGAAGGGAAAAGATTTGCACACGTGTCCAAATTTCCCCTATATGCGTAAACGTTTATCCTTCTTTCTTCCACTTATTTAGGGTTTTCCGTACGGAACTTACGCGTCTAATGTGAACCCAGCCTTAAGATGATTTGGATTTGGATTTGGATTAAAAAATATCTGACGATAAATTTCAGCTTCTATTTAATAATATAAACCGGTCCCAGAATAATTACAGAACTGACATTTAATTTATCATTTTCCACAAAAAATAAAAAAAAAAAAGGAAAGATATCGTCCACAACAAAACCAGAGACAACCTGCCGTCATCGTTCTGTTTGGATCTGTATATAGCAGAATCAAAAGACATAAATAAATAAATAAATAAATACAAGTTTCCACACAAATTCAAATACAGGTTTCACTTAATTAAGCTCGCACAGACACACACGTCCGATCGTGAAGGCTTCATCTGCAGAAATGCTTACGCTAAACCAGTCAGAACCAAATGAAATGGGGTTAGGGGGTGGGTGGGGGGTGGAGGTGCAGGGGCGGACCAAATGATTCGCAAAGGGGGGTTTCCGCCGGGGATCCAGGCAGCTACATAGATTCCGGGTTAATAATAATAATAATAATAATAATAAACCGACACTTATATAGCGCTTTTTATCGAGCACAAAGCGCTCTACAATCAGCATTGAAACACTCACAGACACACACACACACACACACAACAGACACACATGAACGTACGTGCACGCACGCGAGTGAACGCGTTCTTGCACACAGACATAGACACACAGACCCACACACATTTCATCAAACACACAGAAAACACATTCTCACTGAAACGCACACACACTTACACAAACATACACTTGTACAAACACGCGAGCACACGCACACACACACACAAATACACACGCGCACTCACATACACAAAACACACACATGCACTCACACTCACAGACACAATGTTAAGGGGCAATGCCCTTTGGGGGGTGCCCAGGGGGCATAGCCCCCCCCCCCCCCCCCCCCCCCCGGGACATTTTGTAATTTAGTGATTATTAAGGCACAATCGAATAATGTTTTTTTACTTTTTCACCCTTGTAAAAGATACAACTTGGGGTAGAGAGGGTGGGGTTCTGGAAACCCTGGGAACCCCCCCCCCCCCTCAGATCCGCCCCTGTGGTGGCATAGAAGAGGATAAGGTTAGAACATTGAGGGGAGGTCAAGGGGGGGGGGGAGGGGGGGGGGGGGGGGGGGGGGGGGGGGGGGGGGGAGGGGGGAGAGAAAATGGTAGAGAGCAGTAGATTACTTACTCTGACAAATCTTCAAACGAGGTAATTTTGCTTGTAGCCTTTAGAGTACGCTCAGCGTA
>CM065709.1:32069049-32071549 GCA_017654935.2 Phymorhynchus buccinoides
GTACGCGTGGACGTGCGCACACACACACACACACACAAACACATTTCCACCCCCCACCCTACACACACAATTCCCCTTCACTTTCCCTCCCCTCCACTCCACCCCCCCACCCCACCCTCCTCCACCCTAGACCCACACTCCCAAAAGCTTCCCACCCTCCCTCACTCACTCACCGAATACCACGACCCCTTCTTCTTCTTGTCCCCTTTCGCCTCAGAGGACGAGTTCTTGGAGGCGATGGACAACGATGCCGTCATCATCATCATCATGGCCTCGTCCCGCGACCTCACACACACACACACACACATTCCCACCCCCTCCCCTCACTCCCCAGCTTCCCTCACCCACTCATCGAATACCACGACCCCTTCTTCTTCTTGTCCCCTTTCGCCTCAGAGGACGAGTTCTTGGAGGCGATGGACAACGATGCCGTCATCATCATCATCATGGCCTCGTCCCGCGACCTCACACACACACACACACACACACACTCCCACCCCCTCCCCTCACTTCCCAGCTTCCCTCACCCACTCACCGAATACCACGACCCCTTCTTCTTCTTGTCCGCTTTGGCCGCCGAGGAGGAATTCTTGGAGGCGGTGGTGGCGGACGACGCCTCATCCCGCGACTTGGACCCGCCCTCGGACAGGGTTCCGTTCCACGAGTCCACGCTCAAGTTCAGGTCCAGGGACTTCTCCGAGCAGCGGTCCAGGATGTTGTCAAGCGACCGCTCGAACGAGCGCTCGCGAGAGTGCCTGCTGCTCGCGGGGGAGTGGGAGGAGAGCGCGGACGCGTTCCGGGCGCGGTCCTTGTCCGAGGCGGTGGAGTCCGACATGGAGTCAACAGCGGATTTCTTGTCCGAGAGACCCGGAACGTAGGCGGCGCTGGTGTTGTGAAGGGTGAGGTCGACTCCTGGGTGGGGGCAGGGGGAGGGGCTGGCGCTGGCGCTCTCATTGGCCGAGAGGTCGGCACCTACGCCGCCGCGGGGGGTGCTACTGCTGCTGCTGAAGCGGTCTCCCGAGGCCATGACGGAGGAGGAGGAAGGAGAGGGAGAGGGTTGGGATTTCTCTGGCGAGGCGGAGTGTCGGTGTTCCCCGCTTCGGTCCAGGGAGGATGAGCTGGGGGGGTTTCCCGAGGTGTCCCTGTAGGGAAAACAGTGAGGAGGAGCGAGCGAGTGAAGAACATGGAAGACGTTAGCATCGATAAGGTATAACATCAAAAAATAAAAAAAGTTTGTGGTTGAGGAAATCCAAGTTACCGTATTCTACGGACAATAAGGCGCACCCCCCAAGAGACGATTTTCGGAAACAAAATAGGGGAGAGCACTTAGAGTTATTTGCCTCGACTTACTGGGTCAAAACCATAGCAACAATGGCGGCAAAGCTTGAAACCGCAGGATGCAAGTCAGCGACTTACAAACATTTTTTTTTTAAATGTGGGGCGGCCAGTATCCGCAAACCGATAGAACTTGCAAAATGTGACGTAAACATATAAATGACATCAATTTTAGAATGACGCACGGTGTTCTAAGTGATGTAAGTCTACTCAAACACACAAAGCGAGAGCTGGGGATCTACCTGATGGCAGAGTAGCTTACCCTGTTTGACCGATTGAATTAAGCAAGATCACTCCCACACACCATGAAATTACTCCCCTTCATTATTTCCGAACAATTCCTATTACAAGGCACACGCACACGCACACACGCACACACACACACACACTTAACACAAAATTAAAAAGTTGCTACTCTATTTTCTTACTATTTCATCAGTCGCATTATAAGGAGCAGGGGTATCAGTTTGGGAGATAAAAAAATATCACCTTACAGTCCGTAAAATATGATGTGTACACAAAAACAAAAGCAACAGCCAAAATGTCACCTATCATTTTTGTTTTAGTAACAGTGACTAATAAGGGCTACGTCCCGAAACGACGACGACTACAGACAAACCCCTATTTAACGACCCTCTGTTAAGCCACCACCTCTCATTTGAGACCGGATTTGTTGGCACGGATGCATTTTACTATGTAAACGACCTCTCTTAAACGACTTCCTCTAAAACGCGACTTACGACCGCCATTTTGTTGGTTTTTATGACCGTTCTTGTCTGCATAGACTTCGAGCAAAGGGAAACAACCACGGTCAAGGGCCTGAAAGCGGAGTCGCTTCCCTTGTTGTAGAAAAGATGGCGGAAAGCGTAGGAAAAGCATGAAAACCACTGACTTTGAAAAAGAAAACCACTGACTTTGGACGAGTGTGGAGGTGATTAACACTAACAGTTCTAAGTCGGCGAAGTGAAACTGTAATACATGTACATCGATTGCACAATCCTATGGAGTTGGAAAGACCCAAATCCAGTTTTAATATGTCATTGTATGTGTGCATGAAGAAGAGAGTATGAACTGTGCTGAACTTTTTCTTTCTACGGCTGCCAGTGAAAACCTTCGTCATACGACCCCTCCAATTTACGACCGATTTTTCCGGACATTTTGGAAG
>CM065709.1:32076549-32091549 GCA_017654935.2 Phymorhynchus buccinoides
CGCATCGCAACGATTTTGAATTATTAAAAAAACTCACAAATCACTCCAGCCATACACACAAACAAAACATACATAAACAAAAGGAGAAATGAAAGAAGATTACAGGTTTTCACTTCAGGTTTAGAAATAGGGAAGTGGTAGATCAGACCTTTTTTGTATATAAGACTTTATATAGAAAAAACTCTCCACATCAATTGGTTACCCCACAACAAATCACTACAAAAGCAAAGTCTGAGGCAAAGTTGTGGTCTAAGGGAGCGAAGCGAGTTTAGAAGTGACCAAGGTATGGTGTGTGCACAGATTTACTTCCCGTGAAGCAAATGCATCAAATTGACAGCTATCTATTAATTCCGGACATATATGGCCGGAACGACTTGAATGAGTTAACCCTTTCACCGCCAGCAATCTTCAGCCAAAAATGTCCATCAAAATTACCTGGGTGAAGAAAAGTTGGCATCTGTAATACTGTGAATCCCCCTGTGACTTGTGTGTGTGACTTGTACCTTTCCTTGTCTCCCAAAATTAATAACATAAGATCCTTGGATAACAGATCCTAATTTCATGCTTTTTAGTGACGTGGATGTTAACCCTTTCACCGCCAGCCATTTTTGAGCCCCCAAAATTCCATTAAACTTAGCTGGGTAGAGAATTCTTTTTATATGCAATATTGGGAATTCCTATGTACCATGTATAACATTAGGCCTATCCTTACTTCCCAACATTAAGAAAATAGGGTCTTCGGATAACAGGCCCTGATTTGATGACTTTTAGTGACATGGGTGTTAAACCATTGTGGTGCATAAATGCGACATTGGCGGCGAAAGGGTTAAACCATTGTGGTGCATAAATGCGACATTGGCGGCGAAAGGGTTAAATCAGTGTGGTGCATAAATGCGACATTGGCGGCGAAAGGGTTAAATCAGTGTGGTGCATAAATGCGACATTGGCGGCGAAAGGGTTAAATCAGTGTGGTGCATAAATGCGACATTGGCGGCGAAAGGGTTAAATCAGTGTGGTGCATAAATGCGACATTGGCGGCGAAAGGGTTAAATCAGTGTGGTGCATAAATGCGACATTGGCGGCGAAAGGGTTAAATCAGTGTGGTGCATAAATGCGACATTGGCGGCGAAAGGGTTAAATCAGTGTGATGAATAAATGCAACATTGGCGGTGAAACGCCCTGAATAGCTGTAGTCAATCGCTTGTTGCCCATTTCTTTTTGGACCATTTTTTTTTTTTAATTTTAAAGGATGTTCTATTACAGGAATTTGTTTTTTAAAAACTGAAATCCTTGAGAAAAAGAAAACGTTTCACCCATGAAATATACCGCCATGCGCAAAACAAAGATACATATCGTCGGTGAAAGTCAAAAACCTCGAATCTCAATTTTGGTACTTTTGAGAAAAATTACAAAAACTGTTTTAAAACTTAACCGCGTTGACCACAATTGATTAACTATGATGAATATGTTGTTCAAGACATTGCGAGTTTTTAGTCCTGCATTTCATTAAAATGACTTTTTTTTTTTTTAAACTTGAAAAGATCGAAGAAATGAGGTTTTCGTCCTTAACTTAAGATCTGAATTTGGGACTTACGAGTTTTTCTTCTATTTTCACAACCTCTCTACCCCAGATAGAAAGTCGTTAGAGATACGAGCTTTTGGTGGAAGGTGGCGGGAAAAATTAGAGAGCTGACTATGTATCTAACTCAACCAAAAAAAAAAATCGAGTTGCAAGGTTTTTGAATTTCACCAACGATATGAGGAATGGAAAACTCAACATTTCGGTCATTTCCAGTCAAATTACGTTATTTTATTTTTTATTCATTTAGCGTCACCATCAGTGTTTTATCTTTGCAAATTGTTGTTTTACAGAATAACACAGTGAAGCCAAGATAGGAGATAATGAAATTGAAGGGTGAATACTCTCTTTCTAATTAACTCCCCTCCACCAAAGTTGATTACGATACCAATCACCTAGCAGTGCGTGGGTCAGAACCAAAGTGAGACAAACAAAGCTTTGTCTGTTAGAAAGAGAGTATTTACCCTTTGTTCAATTTTGTTATTTTACAGCTTTGTTAGATGATGCAGCTTGTCCTGATCAACTGGTGAGTCCAACACATCGAAGTTGACCAATTTTTTCCCCTGTGGGGATACCGGGGGGTCTTCTATACACCCCACCTTCTGGAAGTTCTGTGCTTGTAACTTCCTCTAATCTGTCTCTCTCTTTGACTTTTGACTTTTTCCGTGCTTTTTGTGTCATCTATCTTTCTGACTTTTTGGCCCATTCTCCTCCTGCCTACTTTTCCAAACAACATCTTCCATATAGTTTTCTCCTTTGAGCTCCTCCGAAATCGGAATGTGTCGTCTGAATGAAGCGAGGAGACCAGTAAAAACTGGAAAACGGACACATACGTACCCATTGTGGCCTTATGGCCCGGGAACGCAGAAGAAGATGATCAATTTTGACCTACATCTATATGTGTTGCGCACGGCAATACAATAACAATACAACACAAAAACGAAAATGGCGAGGGACTGACCCGTCCATGGTGAAGGAGAGCACTTCCTGCGCGGGGCTCTGTCCTCCACCAGGGGGCAGTGCACTGGCGGCGCCGCCTAGGTTCAGGGATTCGAGGCTGGAGGTCAGGGCAGCACCCCTGGCACAACCACACATAAACACATGGATGATAAAGATGCAGAGTTAATAATGGCACTAGAATCAACACTGATGATGATTAATGAGGAGGAGGATGGCAATAAAGATGATGATGATGATGGTGATGACAAGGATGACAATGGTGTTAATGTCAAAATGATGATATTGATGATGATGATGATGATGGCGAAAATGTTGATGATATGATGGAGTTCAACTGACGCCCCTGCAACCCACAACAACATACTGATGATGATGATGATAGGATGGAGATCAAACCCAATGCACTCCTGCAACCACAAAGACACTGATGATGATGATGATGATGATGACGATGATGATGATGATGATTTACTGATGATGATGATGATGATAATGACGGTGATTTATTGATTATGATGATGCTGATGATTGTGATGATGATGATGATGATGATGATGAATTATAATGATGAGGAGGAGGAGGAGGAGAAATTATGATAATGATGGTGATGATGATGATGACCATGACAATAATGATAATGATGGTTGTGGTGGTGATGATCATGATAATGATTGATCGTGGTGATGACGACGATAACGATGGTCATGATGATAACGATGATGAGTGCTCATTTCAACATGCTCTGGATTCGCCTTGGCTTACAGCTGTGTCAGACCAATTGACATAGGCTAGAACACCAAGGCTACAACAAAATGTTATGCTATGCACAGTTATGCGGGGATTGTCTTTAGCCATGACAAGCTCCTAGCATAACATCAGAAGTCTCAACAACAACAAAACGTCGGAGTGTAGCTGCCTACATGGTGTAGAGTGGCACAGAGGTATCGCGTTCGCCTCGTGTCAAGTAAACCTGAGTTCTAACCAGGGTACAGGGGATTTTTCCTCTCACCTCACACTAGGCCCAACAGTCTGAACATAGAGTCTTTCAGATGAGACAATAAGCCGAGGTCCTGTGTGCCCATGCACTTTGCACATGATAAACCCAGTGGCAACAAAAAAGTTGTCTTTAAATGTATCTCCACTCCCTTTCCTTCCTCTTCAGCCACACAAAAATGGCATGCAAACATTTTTTTTAAATTGGGTGGCGCGCCTCTGGCTGCGACAAGCTCTCCAGGTGGGAGCAACCCAAATTTCACAAAGATGCCTCTGTGACTATAAAGTACCTAATGTCTAATACCTAACACGTGGCGGGGTAATCAAGAACAGTCACTATATATATATATATATATATATATTTGCATCCCATAGCTGATGCACTTGTACCATAGTGTTCAAGTGTTTTCGCTGTTAGGGAAAAGGGATGATCCCTGGAGTCTTTTAGCCAGGATAAGGCAACAACAACATGCTCTGGATCAAAGCTCAATATTCTCTGAAATAATTAAATAAGAAAATGACTGTGACTGCGATCAACTTTTAACATACATACATGTATGAATTTATCTGCAAGAGAAACTTGACCAAGTTGACAGCTTCTTTGTTGCTGCAGAATTTGACACAACGTGAATACACCATGCAATTCATGAGTTATTCATTGTTGATAAATTGCGATGTATCTATTTGCTTTAACCCTTTCACCGCCAGCCATATTTCAGCCAAACATTTCCATTAAATTTACCTGGGTAGAGAACAAAATCCATATGCAGTAATATTTGGGGATTCCTCTGTGACATCTATAAAATAAGGTCTATCATTTTTTCCCCAAACTAAGAGTAAGACAATGGAGTCTTTGGATAATAGACCCCGATTTGATGCCATTTAGTGACATGGGTGTTCAATCATTGTGGTGCTAAAATGCGACGTTGGCGGTGAAAGGGTTAATCAGCTAGCAATTACTCCTTTGTAATGAGGTTGAACGTTTTGGCTATTAAACGTCGTTAAAGCTCAATATCAAGTTTCGTTTGGGGTATGAGTTTTATAACGGTGAAACTTGACAGAAGAAGACCGGAAAAAATGAATAAAATGGAAATGAAAAGATAATAAAAAATGTCAGCAACAGCTGTTGACTGAACTTGCAATGCTCACTGTACACTTTTACCTTATTCGCATCGCAATGATTTTGAATTACAGTGGAACCTCCCTTATAAGACCTTCAAAAATCATCCAAAATGAGGTCTTATAAGGGAGGGGTCTTTAAGGGAGGGGTCTTATAAGGGAGGGGTCTTATAAGGGAGGGGTCTTAAAGGGAGGTAATTTTAATACTTACAAAGAAGGGCAATGTCTCAGAGAAGTAGGTCTTATGTGGGAGGGAGTCTTATTATAATGGGAGGTATTATAAGGGAGGTTCCACTGTATTAACCCTTTCACCGCCAATGTCGCATTTTTGCACCACAATGGTTTACCACCCATGTCACCCAAAAGCATCAAATCAGGGCCTGTTACAAAGACCCTATTTTCTTAATTTTGGGAGGCAAGGATAGGCCTAGCCTAGCGTTACACATGCCACAGAGGAATTCCCAACACTGCACATAATGTTTAAGTCAAGTCTAATAGTATTTTTTTGCTGAAAACTCAGGCTGGCGGTGAAAGGGTTAAAAAAAACCTCACAAATCACTCCAGCCATACACACAAACAAAACATACATAAACAGAAGAAGAAAAGATTACAGGGTTTTTACTTCAGGTCTAAACATAGGGAAGTGGTAGATCAGACTTTTTTTTAAATTTTATATATACTTTATATAGAAAAACTCTCTACACCAATTGGTTACCCCACAACAAACCACTACAAAAGCAAAGTCAGAGGCAAAACTGTGGTCTAAGGGAGCGAAGCGAGCTTAGAAGTGACCAAGGTATGGTTTGCACAGATTTACTTCCTTGGAAGCAAATACATCAAATTGACAACGATCTATTAATTCCGGACATCTATATGGCCGGAACGACTTAAACAAGTCACAAGTCACACAATTTATTGTCCAAAAAACATGGATATACATCTGCGATGGCACGTCAAACTAAAACATAAACAGTGAATAAATAAGATCACAGCTCAAATATTAAAATAGAACATTCACGCAACTGAACCCAAGCGCCATGAGTTGAATGAGTTAATAGCAGTTTGATTACAGGATACGGTAGGGGGAGGGGGGGAAGGGAGGGGGGGAGAGGGTGGGGGTGGGGAGGGGGTGCAATCGCTAGGCTACAGGCCAATAAACCTCGATGATAAGCCGTCAACACATGTTGTTGGAATGCAGCCTCAAGGTTCTTTTTTTTTTAAAGATTTATTGATTTTATCACACGCTTTCGTTGTTTCTCTAGATCAATGTGTCTCTGTGTGTCTGTGTGTCTGCCTCTCATCTAAGTACTCAGTCATTTTCTCTCTCTCTCTGACTGCATCCTTTTTCATTCACTTTCAGTAACTTTACCAAATTTTCAACAATACTGATGACGTTCATGTTGATACTTTCTTTTCAGCCCCACAAATCACTAGCACTAGAAAATCTGATGGCAACATTTTTTTATTATTAAACATTGCCGTGCTAACAAAAGAAAATGTTACTTTACTAACAGAGTTGCTGTTTACTGGAATGATCTTGACACTAACATTAAGTTTGCACAAAATATCAATACTTTTAAAAATCTTCTGTACAATCTTCCCAATGATTTTGATTTATTAAAAAAACCCTCACAAATCACTCCAGCCATACACACAAACAAAACATACATTTATAAACAAAAGGAGAAATGAGAGATTACGGGTTTTTACTTCAGGTTCAGACATAGGGAAGTGGTAGATCAGACTTTTTTTTATATAGACTTTATATAGAAAAACTCATGGTTTCCCCACAACAAACCACTACAAAAGCAAAGTCAGAGGCAAAAATGTGACCAGTCTAGGGGAGTGAGGCGAGTTTAGAAGTGACCAAGGTATGGTTTGCACAGATTTACTTCCCTTGAAGCAAATACATCAAATTGATTATCTATTAATTCCGGACATATATATATGGCCGGAACGACTTGAATGAGTTCATATCAGTTTGATTACTGGTTACAGTAGCCTGAGTAGGGGGAGAGGGTGAAGGGGGAGGGGGTGCAATCGCTAGGCTACAGGCCAATAAACCTCGATGATAAGCCGTCAACACATGTTGTTGGAATGCAGCCTCAAGGTGCTTTTTAAAAAAAAGATTTATTGATTTTATCACACGCTTTCGTTGTTTCTCTAGATCAATGTGTCTCTGTGTGTGTGTCTGTCTGCCTCTCGTTTTTAGAAGTACTCAACACTCTCTCTCTGGCTGCATCCTTTTTCATTCACTTTCAGTAACTTTACAACATTTTCAACAATACTGATGACGTTCATGTTGATACTTTCTTTTCATCCCCACAAATCACTAGCACTAGAAAATCTGACGGCAAATTTTTTTTATTAAACATTGCCGTGCTAACAAAATAAAATGTTACTTTACTAACACTGTGGGAGTAACAGAGTTGCTGTTTACTGGAATGATCTTGACACTAACATTAACCCCTTGACTGCCACCAGTGAACGTATCACATACTGATCTGATGAAATCACTGATGATGTCATCAGATGAAGAGGAATAACTCTGATATGCTGTTTTTTGCTCTAACACAGTCAAGATAGCAATATCCCCAGACCATTTTGCCAGATTGGCTCTATCAGTTGTCTTTTTCATGGCATGATTTGCCCAATGAGTTTTTCTTCAATTTTCTCTGGCAGTTAACCCTTTCGCCGCCAGCTATTTTTCAGCCAAAAAAAACCCCCATTAAACTTAACTGGGTAGAGAAAATAAAACATCTGCAATATTGCGAGTTCCTCTGTGACATGTATGACATTAGGCCTATCCGTACCTCCCAAAATGACGAAAATAGGGTCTTTGGATAACAGGTCCTGATTTGATGCCTTTCAGTGACATGGGTGTTACACTATTGTTTTGTATTAAACATTTTATTCCTTCTTCATACACTTACAAATAACATTCATATAATGTATGATTCAACATTCATGTATAATAAGCAGTGGTTACCTGTAAATAAAGATGAATAAAACAGAAAAAAAGAGAAAAAAGTTTGTGTGTTACACTATTGTGGTACTAAAAATTAAAATGCGACATTGGCGGTGGAAGGGTTAAGGGGCTAAGTTTGCACACAAAAATTAATACTTTTAAAAATCTTCTGGACAATCTTCCTAAATTTCAGACACTTTTTTGTGATTTTGATTGATTTGGTTTTTTAAAACTTGCTCAGAACAATTGAAAACAAAAACAAAGTCAAACGAAGATTGTAACTGACACCTCCCACGTTTTGAACAAACATTACGAACCATTACCTTCTGGACGTCGCTACAAAACTTTTAAAGTCAACTCCAGGGCACAGAAATCCTTCATCCCCAGATCCATCCACCTCCTAAACTCATGATCCTTAGTGTTCATCGTGTTAAAAGAAACTATGCATGCTCATCCTTAGATGTGTATGTATCCACATATAATGTGTATCTTTAAGTGTGTATTATGTGTAGTTTTTGCTCCTATTCATGCATGCTGAATGTCGATGTCTTTGTTATTCTGGCACCTGAACAAAATTTCTCCTTGGAAGTGAATTTGATTTGATTTGATTTGATTGAATATTGAGGGGACATTTAATAGGCCGCGAGGCCTAGGCTGATGAAGCCTGTCTCTATCTACCTACCTACCTAGTATTGTAGTAACTGTGTTTACCGACTTTTCATATGTCTGTCTGTCTCCCTCTCTCACATGTATGCTCTCTCTCCAACTGCACTTTTTGTCATTCAGTTGCTGTGTTGAATGTTGAACAGTATATTTAAACTGAATATTACAAAGAAGAGGCTGAAAACAGTGAAATGGAAAATCCAAAAATAAATTTATGCAAAACATTTTGTTGTGTAATGTGTGTATTCTGCGTGACACTGTTCATTCAAGTAAGTGAGTGTGTGTGTGTGTGTGTGTGTGTGTGTGTGTGTGTGTCACTGTGTGTGTGTGTCTTTCATTTAACGTCTATCCACTTCTCGTGATACATCATATAGTAAAAAGCCAACTGTCCGTCCGTGTGTGTGTGTCTGTGTGTCTGAAACACGAAACGGGCCTTATAACTCCGCCGTTTTTCGACCGAATCGCGTCAAATTTGCTGTGAGCCCTAACGGGGCGATGGCAGCGGCAACCGAGGCGGCCGTGTCATTTGCACGGTTTCGCAAATGCACGAAACGCGCATCCGCCGGCCTCTCGGCGCCCGTATCTCCGGTGTTTCTGGGCCGATTGCCTTCGAATTTGGCAGGTAGATGACCGGGGACGGTGCCTATCGGTGTGCCAAACCGGAAGCGAATCGGTTAAGAAACGTGTGCGCTATACGCCGCTTCACCTTTTCACAAATAACTCCGCCGTTTCTTAACTGAATCGCCTTGGCAAAGCATGGCAGGAAATTTGACGAGAATCGGGAGAGCGCGTCACTCTCAAAGCAGCACCAACGGGAAACGGGGCCTTATAACGCCGCCTTTTCTTAACCGAATCACTTCAAATTTGCTGTACTCAGCGTTACCAGTACTTGGCGTTACCGTTACTACATGTTACCATTACTAGGCGTTACCGTTACTATGGAGAGCGCGTCACTCTCACAGCAGCGCCAACGGGAAACGGGGCCTTATAACTCCGCCGTTTCTTAACCGAATCGCTTCAAATTTGCTGTACTCAGCGTTACCAGTACTTGGCGTTACCGTTACTAGGCGTTACCATTACTAGGCGTTACTGGTACTCGGCGATGCGCTAGTGTATTACTATTAGACGGTGTGTGTGTCACTGTGTGCGTGCGTGCATGTATATGTGCATTTGCTCGTTTTCTCTATGAACACAACAAAAACAAATTTGCATTTAATTTGCAGCAATGAGCATTAAAATATAAATGTCAATTAAATGTTAATCAAATGTCAGCTTTAACTGTGGGAAATAATACCCACATAAACATGGTATTCTTTTCCTCTTGAACTTGGAGCTTGGCCCACCACCTATTGCTTGTACTTTGTAGTTGTATGGGTCAACTCTTTTTTAAACTTGTTAAGAATTCAAATATTTCAATATCACTCATCAGTTTGAATTTGGGAGGGAGAAAAAAAAGCTTGAATTTTCAGAGATATTTTTTCTGGATCACTATACAAAAGGAATCTGGGGGCCGTTTCACAAGGGCTTGTCGCAGTCAAAAGTGTAGCTCGTGCAAATCTGCCGCTTGCTACTATGAGAGTCTGTATTTGCGACAACCACAAATTTCACTCTTTCTTTACTTGAACCATTTACCTAACCCTAACCCTACAAAAAAGTGAAATTTGTGGTTCATGCTCAATGTCGCAAATACACACTCATAATAGCGAGCGGCAGATTTGCACGAGCTACACTTTTGACTGCGACAGGGCTAACGCTACGTTGCGCTCGTTCAAATCGGCAAAAGCGGTCTAAGAAACACCCTTCGCTTGCCGATAGTTCGCATAGCGTTTTGTTCTTCCCAGCAAGCGGCAAACTATCCGGAAATATCATGTGACTTGTTAATACATTTCTAGTTGTTGATTGGTCCATTAAACTTTAAAGTTTGGTTATTAAAATAATACTTTTTTTTTTACCAATCAGACTTATATTATAAGTTATAAGAGCTTGTAATATTTTTCCGCAAACGTTTTCAAAGTGTTTCTTAGGCCCCTTTTGGCGTAACACTAACAGTTATTGACTTCACATGCACCCCCTCCCCCACCCACTCTCTTTCAATTTTCAAATTAAGTTATCACACTGGTAGCCTTTTTGAAACGGGACCTGGCTGGCTGGGCCAAGCTTTCTAAATTCTATATATATATTCTATGATGGTTGGGGCTGTGCCGGTCGGGGTACGTCCCCTGGGACCGCTACGGTAGCCGGATTGGCCTGACCTGAGACATGAAACGCTGGGGAGAATTCTATTTTTAGTTCCTTTGTTTTTGTGTTGATTTTTAGTTTGGTTTATTTTTCTTTCTGTCGCAACGCACAGCGCTGTATAAGTGTCCAGTGGGACAGAGCAGCGTAGCCAAATTCAGATTCAGATTCACATATTTCTTCTTTTTCTCCTAATCCTATCCACTTCCTTCTTCTTGATAGTTTGTTGTCTTGCGCATTCCCGTAGATCCTTCCAAATTGGCAAATACAGCGACATAATAGTCAGCAGTGACTGCGGTTGCTATAGGGAAAAGTCCAAAAGAAGAAGAAAAAAGAAACGGTATTTCGCAATAGCTGCCCAAAATGTGTATTCAACTTCAACTAGTTCAAGTCAAGTTCTGCATCTCACTCAGTGAGTCACTGACCTTGCTTTTTTTTTTAAACGATTCCGTACAATGCATCACCGTAATCGAGTAATCAACACCACCCCTCTCCAGCCCCACCCCTTTTACTTGTACAAACATGAAAAAGCTTACCGTGGAGAGCTTAGTTTTGGCGATTCCGCCGCGGCAGTGCCAGTGGTGACGTTGGGAGCAGAATCTACGTGGAAAAGAACGGTCTGCTTATACTTGGCTTCCCTGCCGCTGGGACTGCCTTTATCGCTGTCAAAACTGGAACGCTGGTATTCAACAGTTACGCTTCTTTTGCCTTGCCGGTTCATCCTCCACGATTAATCCGATAACGCAGACGTTTTAAGGCTGTCGCGATAAAAATCGAAATCTCTCATTTCGCATTATGTTGACAAACGCAAACACTGCAGAAACGGAAGTGAGAAAAAAAGATAACAGTTTCGTACAATAATTAAATATTGCGTAAAAATCGGGTATTAGTTTCTTTTTTTGTATGATTTTTGCAACGCCTACTACATTTTTAAAATTTTGTGGAGATTCATAAGCGTAGGATCTACAATTTAGTTAAACAATGTCGTGTCGAACGTAGTTACGAAACTAAGAATCAATTTCTGGCACTGTCACAGCGCGTTCCTGGGGAGAAACCAAAGCAAGCAATTATGGACCCATATGATGATGACGACGAAAGAAACGTGCGTACAACAGTTTGTCTTGGTTGTTTTTGGTCTGAAGGTAGCCCTGTAGCTTGCGAGTAGACGTGGACTCTTGGAAAGTCAAGACCTTGGGATAAAACAATGCTAAAAGTGACTAGTTTAGTCGTTGCCATGACAAAAGACAAGCCAGGAGGGTCTCCACTCAAGTTGAAGCATGTAGTGATGCAGCTGCCACTGTTGTAAGCTAAATGAATGGTTGATGGTAGCTAGATCTAGGTGTACATCTATCAACTGTAAGTGAAGCCAGAAACTGTGATAAAATCAACATTTATAAATAAACTTATAGCAGGGCTGGACAAACATTAGAAATTTCACTCCCCTTCCGGGCGAGTAACTGAAAAATGTTACTCACCTGAACACATTTTCACTAGCCCGAAGAAAACAACAAAATTCCCTGAACACACACAGTGATGCACACACACACACACACACACACACACACACACACACACACACACACACACACACACACACACACACACAGAGGAGAGAGGGAAGGAGAGAGAAGAAAAGAAGAGAAAGGAAAAAGAAAAAAAGAATGGGATACCCCAGAAAGAGATAAATGAAAAATGATGAGGGGGGGGGATAGAAAAGGGGAGGAGGAGATTGAGGAGGCTGGCTTTTCTTTCTTTTCAGTATCAGTGCTGACATGTTGTTATCTTAACAGACAGTTAAGCTTGATTTGATAGTGGGTTGGATGGGACATATGGTGTGGGGAGACTTTGCGGTAAAGAGACAGTGCCGTGCAGTACTGAAATTTACAGTCGCGTATCAGGCTATAGTGACTTTTGAAATCTACTGGCCCACAGATTTTTATACTAGCCAATTGCTACCACACTACTAGTTTTGGCCAGCCCTGTTATAGTCTGCATCTATTAGAGAAAAAGGTGGCAGAGTGGTTAAGACGTTCACCTGCCAAATATAATGCGTGACTGCAGCGTGAGTGCCCCGGGTTCGAATCCCGGCCTCGCCCTTTCTTCCTAGTTTGACAGGAAAATTGAACTGAACGTCTCGAGTCCTTCGGATGGGTACTTAAAACTAGTCTGACCCGTGTGCTTTACGCACGTAAAATTCCCACGGCAGTTGAAAGTCGGTAAGAGCAGAGAGAAATCCTGCTGCCTGGTATGGCCAAATTGATAGCTAGGTTTTCCAAGTGTGTCCACACACCCTCCTGACCCTGTACCCCCCCATAAAAAGTTTTTTGGGTTTTTTAAAATTGGGATGGGCTAGGCGCTGCACTTGCGGCGACGCGCATTCCGGGGGAGAGCAGCCCGAATTTCTCAGAGATAGGTCTCTGTGACTAGAATATAAAATAACAAATATACCAAATACATCTTTATCTTTGCCTTTTGATGTGAGTTTTGTCGTCTCCCACCTTGAGACTAAATAAGAGTGTGTCACCGCTGGCGCAGCTCCATCCATTTTTTATTGAGGGGCAGGGGGTGGGAAGAAGGGGAGGGGGGGAACTTGGGAAATGGTTCCATAGCAAAATAATCAACATGATGATTGTGGTCACGTACAGTTAAGAAGAAGAACCGACTTCCGCAAACAATTCCCTTCTTTCCCAAAGCCATCCACGACTGGAACTCCTTGCCACCAGAAAATGTTGAGTCTCCCACGCTCAGCTCCTTCACCTCTCGAAGGTGCTGAAGCTCCCTGCATAAAGATCATATATATAGATACACTTTGTTTCTTCTCTGTGTGGGGTTGGGTGTTCTCGGACTAGCCAGGGGTGCCCAACCTCGCATGCCCTCTTATCTATCTAGCTTTTGTTTTTGTTTTTCCTGCGCAGCATAAATTCTTTGAACCCCAGTACATCATACATGTCAATAATTGACGGCTATGGCAGGTGGACATTACCCGAAGAAGAAGAAGAAGAATCTGTTTCATAGTCATACCAGGCAGCTCAGGATTTCTCTCTGCTTTTATTGACTTAAAACTGTCTCCTTTTTTTTCTCAAGTGCATAAAGCGCACAGACCATGAAAGGGTCAGACTTGCTTTAAGTCCACATCCAAAGGACTCGACTTTCAGTTTGACTGTCCCAACTAACTGGAAAGAAAGGGCTGGGGCAGTGGCTTGTGCCTCCGTTATGGGGAGCTGAATAACCCCACCCCCTCCACGAGTCTCTCCCCGTGGGGATACAGAGGGGGCGGAGGGTGTCTCAGTACAATGGTTTCCCCATCTTCTGGAAGTTGTGTGCTTGTAACTTTCTCTAAATTAGCCAGTATCACTCTTTGATTCTGCCTTTTCTCTTTGCTTACCGTTTTAAAATCTACTGTCTTTCTGCCTGACTGGTCCGTTCTCCTTCATACTTTGTTCTAGAAATTCTCATATAGATTTTCTCCAGCCGAAGACGGACATGCTGGGGCTAACTATTTCTTAGTTATAAGGCGCATGACATCAGCATGATGCATCAGTGCTCATATGACGGGAAACTGTCAGCGATTAATAAAGAAAGAAAGAAAGAAAAGGCGTGGCTGGGATTTGAACCTAGGTCACTGATGCGTTGAAAACTCAATAATAAAATTAAAAAAATTTGCTGTCCCATCTTCTGGGTCGTACAGTGGCGTTGCTCCCATGCCGCTCATTCCGAATCCCAACTCGCAGCCATGCGTCAGCTTGTTCAGGTTGCAGAATCCGAGACCAGCAGTCCAATGGGAGCGAATCTCAGTATGTTAGGCCATCAGGAGGCAACCAACCGAGGAGACACTGCAGTGCTGCTGAGTCACTTCGGTGGAGTTCAGTAGAGCCTGTTCAGGACACCACCTAAGAAAATTCAATTTGAATTGTACCAATTTTTATTTTTACTTGATGTGTTTGTGTGTGTGTATATACATATGTGTGTGTGTGTGTGTGTTCAGGCCAGACTTCACCAGAACCAGCCCTACGATGAGTCTCTGGAGGTGGCAGATGGCGAGGAAATCGCCAGCACCTACTCCCCTACACCTAGGGTCCCTAACCCTTCCGGTGAGTTACTTAGCTGAGAGAGAGAGACAGAGAGAGAACAGAGAGAGAGAGAGAGAGAGTGAGCAGCAACTACTCCCCTACACATAGGGTCCCAGTTAAACCCTTCCAGTGAGTTACTTAGCTGACAGAGAGAGAAGGAGAGAGACAGAGAGAGAGACACACACAGACAGAGAGACAGAAAGAGAAACAGAGAGAGAGAGAGAGAGAGAGTGAGCAGCACCTGCTCCCCTACACCTAGGGTCCCTAACCCTTCCAGTGAGTTACTTAGCTGACAGAGAGAGAAGGAGAGAGACACAGAGAGAGACACACACAGACACAGACAGAGAGACAGAAAGAGAAACAGAGAGAGAGAGAGAGAGAGTGAGCAGCAACTACTCCCCTACACCTAGGGT
>CM065709.1:32094049-32119049 GCA_017654935.2 Phymorhynchus buccinoides
CCTTTCGCTGCCAGCCAAAAAATACTTTTAAACTTAACTGGATAGAGAAAAAAAAAAAATCTGAAATATTGTGATTCCTCAGTGACATTAGACCTATCCTTACCTCCCAAAATTAAAAAAAATAGGGTCTTTGGATAACAGGTCTGGATTGGATGCCTTTTAGTGACATGGGTGTTAAACCATTGTGGTGCTAAAATGCGACGTTGGCGGTGAAAGGGTCAACATTTTTGGTTGTCCGTTCCACCTACATGGATGCTCCTGCTTTCAGGATGCTCCTGCTTTCAGGATGCTCCTGCTTTCAGGATGCTCCTGCTTTCAGGATGTCCTGAAGTTCAGGATTTTTTTGTTACTGGCTGGAGCCGGCGTCGCCGGATTATGAGAATTTGAGAAGATGCATTTTGCTGGTTAGAGAGGTCATGAAGTTTAACAACCAGAAGTGAAAGTGCAACAAGAACCTGTCAGTTACATTGGAAACTGTTGTTTCCCTTCAGCTTCCAGGGGGGCATCGCTCCCTGGAACCCCCAGGAGGGGCGCTGTCCCTGCACTCCGCCTCAGGGCCTCCCCTGCCTTACAGGATTTTTTTAATTTCCCAGGAGCACCCATGCACCTCGACCGACAAGAGGGAAGTCATTTTTTTTTTAGTGCGCATGCGTTGCTTTAATGGAGAAAAAACATCACTGACATAAGTTCTAAAAATAGACAAACGCATGGCAGGGTACTTGGCAGTGAATGTCTTTGCATTTGGTGGGAGTGTCAGGGCTTCCATATAATAAAATTCTCAAAGACGCTCTAAAAGAATGTGCAGGGGGTCCCTGGTTGTTGAGTGGTGCACTAGAAAAATTCTTTTTAGCATTCGCAATGCCACTGGGACCCTCTATCCCGCCTCTAGGACCCTCTATACTGTGAGTGAAGGAGTCCCTGGGACCCCTTATATTGCAGGACGATTGGGAGCCCTGAGTGTAGAGTGATGAACTGGGTGAATGGATTCTCCCGTGGTGCTAGGAAGGTTAAGTTTAAACTAATGTTGGCTTATGGCTTGACATGTTTGCTCCGATGTCTCTACTAAAGTAGATCATATATTTCTTTCTTGTAAAAGTTATTAGAATTACCGGTACAGTGGGACCTCCCTTATAAGACCTCCCATTATAAGACGCCCTCCCACATAAGACCTACTTCTCTGAGACATTGCCCTTCTTTGCAAGTATTAAAATTACCTCCCTTACAAGACCCCTCCCTTATAAGACCACTCCCTTATAAGACCTCATTTGGGATGATTTTTGAAGGTCTTAAAGGGAGGTTCTACTGTATCATCTTTTTTTATATTAACAAAATAAGTATGACCATAATTTTTGGACTATAAGGTGCACCTCTGAAATTTTACACAAAATTCAGATTTTCTTAGTAATTATATTTTCTTAATATATTTTCAGTCATATTATAAGGCTCTGTGGTATCATCTTGGGGAAAAAAGTATCGCCTTATATAGAGTGGAACCTCCCTTATAAGACATCCAATTATAAGACTCCCTCCCACATAAGACCTACTTCTCTGAGACACTGCCCTTCTTTGTAAGTATTGAAATTACCTCCCTTATAAGACCCTTCCCTTATTGGCCACTGCAACGAATACCTTTTGCAAGAGTGAATGCCCTTGGTGGGTGGGGCCGGGAAGATGCTTGAGTACTGACCAAACAAGGGAATAACTCTCGCCAATAACCCGATTTGAGGCCAGTCTGAATGGCTGACTTTTGCAAGAGTGAATGCCCTTTTGGATACTGACCAACAAGGGATTAACTCTTGCCGTCAATGGCAGCAATTACCCTAGTTGCAGTGGCCGATAACACCTCATTTTGGATGATTTTTGAAGGTCTTATAAGGGAGGTTCCACTGTACTTATAGTTATAGTCCCACAAAATATGGTGTATTATCTTGTATCTTTTTTCTTTCTTTTTTTTTTTTTAGCAAGGAGGAAGATTTTGGTATTGTAGTGGATCAAGATGTTTTGTTCGTTTTAACAATTGTTTTCCGTTAATTTTGTTTATGTCGGGTTGGGGGTTTTTCTTCTTCTTGCGATTGCCTTTTTTTTAACACAGGGCAGGGTTTTTAGTTGTTTTACATCGCAATAAAATATATAGAGTACTAACAGGTCTGCGCGCTTGTTGGGTACGTGCGTACCCCCCCCCGTTGAAATCGTAGAGATTGTAAAGTCATGTCATGCTTGCGTCATTGTTTGCATCATTTTGAGGGGTACGCAACCCCCTTTGGTACTCTGCCATATTTTTCTGACTATAAGCTTAAAAGCACACCTCCATATATAAAGCCGGCGACAGACTATGTGACAGACTACACACACACACACACACACACACACACACACACACACACACACACACACACACAGTGACTGCCTCATGTGACTCGATCAGGTCATGACGTTTCACCTCAACCCTTAATAGGGCTTGTCACTAAAAGGCATCAAATTGGGGTCCCACGTGAGGGCAGACCTTGAATTTCACAGAAGAATCCCCAATACTGAGTTGTTCTCTACCCAGGTAAATTTAGAGAGTTGAAAGGGTTAATATGGCTTTTGCCACGTTAGACCTTGAAATTAGAAAGTCAGCGTAACTCGGGCAGAACGAGTACGGGCAAATTAGTAGTCTAGTATAGAGAGCGAACACTCGTGGCAAATGCCCTATTGCCATACCATCCTGCTCGATCGGTCTGACTCAGTCGGCCCCAGTCAGGGACGTGACAGGGCCGAATAGGGCGGGTTCTAAATCGAGCTGATCGAGTCAGATGGCTTGTGACCTCTTCTGTGCGGGAAACAAAATTTGATCTATGTCACGACCTGATCGAGTCATATGAGGCAGTCGCATAGTCTGTCGCCCGCTTAAGGCGTACTCCCCAAATTTAAAAACTTAAGTCAGATTTTGTGATTGTATTTTCTTTCAGTCATATTAAAAGGCACAGTGGTCTGGGGAAAAAATATCGCCTTATAATCTGAAAAATAAGGTAATAATATAGTAATGTAGTAATGTTGTTGTCATACCCTGGCTTAAAGACTCCAGGGATCACCTGGCTTAAAGACTCCAGGGATCATCCCAAACAGCCGAAGCACATGAACACTTTGGTACAAATGCACCTGCTAGAGATGAGAACATTACGTGTATGTGACCGGGTTTTTTATTGCCCCGCCACGTGGGCAGCCGCACTCTGACTTCGGAGGAATAATGTAGTAATATTTAGATAATAAGGATGATAATAATTGCTTTTGTATCAGTTTAGGCATAATACTTCTGAGATAATAATGTTGTCTACCTTGCGTTTTTATTTTGGAGAGCAGGTGTGGGGTAACTGTTTCTAGATGATGATGATGAATTGCCTTTATATCCTCATTATAAACATGTACGGCAAATGTTAAGAACAGCCCCCATCCCATGTCCCTTCCATTCATTTCAGACGATTTCAGTTTAGGGTTAGGGCTAGGAATAGGGTTAGGGTAAGATTAGTCATCAACTTTTTGTTTGTTTTGTATTTGACACTAAGCTCACCTTAAGCCTAACCCTAACCCTATCCCAAACCCTTTTCCTAGCCTATACTGAAACCGTCTAATCCACAAAAGCAAAAACAGAAAATGATGGTATGTTATGAGATTGACACTTAACTGACCCTAAACCTATCCCTAACCCTATCCAAAACCCTAACCCTAAACTGAAACCGCCTGAAATGAATGGAAGGGGCAAGGGGGGGGGGGGGGGTGATATTCTTAGCATTTGCCACATGCACAAACAGCCTATCGGAGGAGCTACAATTAGAATCAATTATCAAATTGACCACGCATATTCTGTTTTCATTTATTTCATTTATCATTCTGTAGATTATTTCGCTACAGTTTAATTCCTGCTGTTTCAAAATATCACATGAATGTTTATGGGGGTTTGGGCAAATTGTAATTTACATGACAGCTGCTTATTTTTTTTAAAAATCATAATTTGATATCCCTTCATTGTTTGATGAATGTTCTTTCAGTTACGTTGTATTTCTGTCGTTGTTGCACCTAACCTGAATTTCTCTTGTGGGGATATTAAAGTATGATTGAACTTGAAGTAAGCCTACAGTGTGACAGACACACACCACACTCACACTCTCTCACACACACACACACACACACACACACACACACACACACACACACACAATTGAAGGCCCGTTTTTCATCCAAGGGAAAGAACTGGGGGTCTCCATTTCTATAGACAGCTTCTCTATGGGATTACATCCCTTGTCTTATCAGTGATCCCTCCCTTCCCTTCCATTGACACACTCAGAGAGAGACACACACGCGCACGTACAGAGATGCACACACACACACACACACACACACACACACACACACACACATGCCAAAAGTGTTTTATACTGCCAACGTACCGACTACAGATACAGATACTCTCTAACTCTCTCTCTCTCTCTCTCTCTCTCTCTCTCTCTCTCTCTCTCTCTCTCTCTCTCTCTCTCTCTCTCTCTCTCTCTCTGTCTCTCTCTCTCTCTCTCTCTCTCTCTCTCTCTGAGTGTTCTCATTGTCTCTCTCTCTCTCTCTCTCTCTCTCTCTCTCTCTCTCTCTCTCTCTCTCTCTCTCTCTCTCTCTCTTGTGTGGAAAGCTTGTGAGTGTTTCATTGTGAGTGAAATGTCATCATATTATCATCGTCTCTCTTCACCTTCTCCAGTGAAAGCGCGTGAGGCGCTGCTTCCCATTCCGGACAGAAAAGGTGACGTGTTGGGTTTTTTCCCGTTCCTTTTTTTTCCCCATTCCTCCGTCCGTCCGTCCGTCCGTCCGTCCGTCCTTCCTTTTTCTTGTTCGTTTCTTTCTCAGTGTCTGGTCAGAGCACAGAACTGTTTTGATAGTTCCCTTTCACGCAGCTTAGAACTGTCGTTTGTCGACAATCAGATCACGACGTAGACTATGTGCGTTCAGAGTCATTATATTTGACCGTCGATTGTAGCGAGTCCTTCGTACTGTTTTAAACTTTTTTTGATCTGTGTCAAGTACGAATGCATTTCTTGTGATGGACTTTAAAAACATCTTTTTTTCATCTTCTTGCACTTACTTGCATGCTTCGTCTTTTTTTCTCACTCTCTCTCTCTCTCTCTCTCTCTCTCTCTCTCTCTCTCTCTCTCTCTCTCTCTCTCTCTCTCTCTCTCTCTCTCTCTCTCTCTCTCTCTCTCTCTCTCTCTCTCTCTCTCTCTCTCTCTCTCTCTCTCTCTCTCTCTCTCTCTTTTTTTTTTTTTTAATCCATGCATGCTTTATTTTCAAATGTAGTGGAACTTTTACCTTAGTTTGTTGTGATAGTTTTTGCATATTTAAAAAAAATCAAAAAAACGAATCTTGTCTGTTTTCTGCTAAATCATGAACCTTTGGAAAGTACCTGAGCTCCTAATATTCATAAGCTGTAGATGCATAACGTCGCTGTCCGACGCTAACCGTGTATCTACAAAATTTGAGAAAAACTAGTGACCTCACGCAGGTCTTCTATAAATATCTTGTGTCTGCGACCAATGAAAATGCTCAAATTTGTCACATGATACCACGGAAATAATCGTGTATGTGGCGGGTTGTTGCTGGTTTTGACGCGATAAGCGTGTAACTGGTCACGCTAATCATGTAACTGCCGGCAGCTGTCGTATCTCCCATTGAGAGAACAATGCACTAACTTTGTGACTAACCGTGTAACTGAATTATCACGAAAAGTTTGGGTGTTAATGCAACTTTTATTGTGTCGTCACATGTTTACTCATCGGTAAAGAAGAAGGGTCAAGCGTATATCAAATGGGGATTGACTTTGTGGCAGGCGACAATATGTTTTTTTGATGCTCCTGTAAAATCACTGATTGTGTAAATACACGGTTAGCGTCAGACAGCGACGATAAATAGTGTACGAATGCCGTGCAAAATCCTTGATTATTTGTTTTTCAATGAAGAATGTGTGGAGAACAGTTAAAAGGAGGAAAATAAATTACAGGTCACCGATCTAGCTAGATCTAGTTTTCTCCCTTGTTTTGATTCTTGCTCTTCTTTTTGTTCTTTGCCTTCAACTGGGAGAACGCTTTATATGTGTCTCTGTTGTATCTTTATTGATTTTTTATTAATTCACTGCATGGTTGTTTCTCTTGATGTGCACAGGGCTGCCTACCGTCCCCCCTAAGGGGTCTTTGTCCCTGGAAACAGTCAAAAATGGCACCCTGTCCCTGGAATCCACTTTTCTGTCTGGTGTCCCTGGAAACTGAGTAGAATAAAAAAAATTGTAGAACAATCACTTGTCTTGTTTGCTGGCCTTGCTATTGAACACAGGAACACCCAACACAACACTTAAAATGTTTCCTAACATGCATGTTACACATAGGTTACTGAACACCAAGGGACCTTGAATATTGAAGCACATTGGCACCAAAAAAACATCAAGAATACAGAAAAAACAGTCACAGAAATGTTGCTAGATCATGAAATAATTGGAAGTTAATGCTTGTTTTGACCCTGATGCATGACATTGCGATGTTTGTCCCTGGAAATAAGTCTGTGTCCCTGGTTTTTCTGTTACTTTGTCCCTGGAAACTGCAACAGAGGGTTTAAGCAGCCCTGTGTACATGATATATGTGCATGTGTTTCCATTTTCTGTCTCTCAAACTGTCGTCGAAACAGCCAACACAGCACATTATTTTTCTAGTCTAGCCTTGAGTGGTGTAGAGTGGCACAGAGGTAAAGCGTTCGCCTCGTGTCAAGTAAACCCAAGTTCGAACCTGGGTACAGGGGATTTTTTTCTCTCACTTTGCACTAGGCCTTATGGTCTGAACATGGAGTCTTTCGGATGAGACGATAAACCGAGGTCCCATGTGCCCATGCACTTAGCACACGTTAAACCCAGTGGCAACGGAAAAAGTTGTTATTTAGTCAAAATTACCCCCCCACCCCCCCATTTCATTCATCATCAGTCGCACAAAAATTGCATGCTAAATTTGTTTAAAAATTGAGTGGCACGCCTCTAGCTGCGATGCACTCTCCAGGTGGGAGCAACCCAAATTTCACAGAGATGCCGCCATGACTATAAAGTACCTAATACCTAATAAAGCATGATCATATAAATTTGACCAGGACGCTTCCATGCATATCCGATAAATGTATATACATGTGGTGGTACCATAGCCGATGAGGTTTAACCGAGGCGTGGTTACCGCTACACCTATCTATATTGTTAAAAACTCGGGACTTTACTGGTGTTGCACTGCCTCCGGGCATTGCAGCCAGTATTGTTCCCACCTTCTTTGTATTTACAAATGTCCCATATGTGTCTATGACCGAGAGGACGTAAAACATTTTCATCATCAGCATGCATATCTGACACATCTTTAATAACTCAGGACTTTCCTGGTATTGCAGTACCTCCAGGATCGTCCCACCATCTTTATATAGCTATCAATGCCCCACATGTGCCTGTGGGTCACAAATGAGGTCTGAAGCTGGATGGAGTTGTATAAGGGAGGTAATTTCAATACAGTGGAACCTCCCTTGGAACCGCATTTGGGATGATTTTTGAAGGTCTTATAAGGGAGGTAATTCTAATTCTTACAAAGAAGGGCAATGTCTCAGAGAAGTAGGTCTTATGTGGGAGGGAGTCTTATAATGGGAGTAGGTCTTATGTGGGAGGGAGTCTTATAAGGGAGGTTAACCACTGTAATTATCATAGGTGTACACCATGGTTTTGATCCATATAGTTACGCTTATACCAGTTGTGCATAGAAGACACGGCTCACAATTAAGGGCTGTCTTTAAATTAATGCTGGGTAACGGTAGGTTCCTGTTAATAATTAGCTAGTATGGAAACACGCTCGGGACATAATGTCTTGATCTGGACTGTCGCGACATAGCTAAATTAGCCTGTGTGCTACCAGTGATTTACCTCCCCACTTTACGCCAGTTGAAGTTGGTGGTTATGTATAGGTTAAAAAAACACACAAGAAAATAGATTATTTCTGATGTGACATTCTCGTGCCTTCCGCTTTGGCTTAAGTCTCAGTCCAGGGCTCCCAATCGTCCCGCAAAACAAGGGGTCCCAGGGACTCCTTCACTTACAGTATAGAGGGTCCTTAAGAGGCAGGATTGAGGGTCCCAGTGGCATTGCAAATGCTAAAAATAATGTTTCTAGTGCATCCCTGGGACCCCCTGCACATTCTTTTAGAGGGTCCTTGAGATTTTTAGTGCTTCAGAGACTCCCAAATGGGGGTCCCTGGGAGCCCTGCAGTCTGTGTCAGACCGATTGACATAGGCTGGAAGCAGAACACCAAGGCTACATCTAAGTGTTGGTATCCTGTATGCAGGGCTGCCTAAGGGGTATTTGTCCCTGGAAACAGTTAAAATGGGCACCCTGTCCCTCCAGGATCGTTCCCACCATCTTTGTATCTTAGTCCTCCAGTATGGAACAGACACATATGGGACATTAGTAGATCATGGCACATATAGGACATTAGTAGATAATGACACATATGGGACATTAGTAGATAATGACACATATGGGACATTAGTAGATAATGACACATGGGGCATTAGTAGATAATGACACATATGGGACATTAGTAGATAATGGCACATATGGGACATTAGTAGATAATGACACATATGGGACATTAGTAGATAATGGCACATATGGGACATTAGTAGATAATGGCACATATGGGACATTAGTAGATAATGACACATATGGGACATTAGTAGATAATGACACATATGGGACATTAGTAGATAATGGCACATATGGGACATTAGTAGATAATGACACATATGGAACATTAGTAGATAATGACACATATGGGACATTAGTAGATAATGACACATATGGGACATTAGTAGATAATGGCACATATGGGACATTAGTAGATAATGGCACATATGGGACATTAGTAGATAATGACACATATGGGACATTAGTAGATAATGACACATATGGGACATTAGTAGATAATGACACATATGGGACATTAGTAGATAATGACACATATGGGACATTGGTAGATAATGACACATATGGGACATTGGTAGATAATGACACATATGGGACATTAGTAGATAATGACACATATGGGACATTAGTAGATAATGACACATATGGGACATTAGTAGATAATGACACATATGGGACATTAGTAGATAATGATTATCTACTAATGTCCCATATGTGTCTGTTCCAGACCGGAGGACGTTAAGCAGAATTTCCGTTCCGATCGAATCCAGAAAGCCTAAGGAACCGTTCTGCCATGTTCCGTTAAGATAGGTTCAGTAGTTTAGGCGCCACGCCGTGAAGTGGAAGAAATCCATGTCACACGCATGCATGCAGGCTGCGGACAGAGAAATGCACAGCCCTCATTCCCATTCCAGTGTACTCTTGCTGTTGCAGGACTGAGAGTACAATAAAATAGATTTAACCCTTTCGCCGCCAGCCATATTTCAGCCAAAAATTTCCATTGAAAATCCATTAGCAGCACAGTGGAAGCTCCCTTATAAGACCTTCAAAAATCATCCAAAATGAGGTCTTATAAGGGAGGGGTCTTTTATAAGGGAGGTAATTTTAACACTTACAAAGGAGGGCAATGTCTCAGAGAAGTAGGTCTTATGTGGGAGGGGGTCTTATAAGGGAGGTTCCACTGTATTGGGGATTCTTCTGTGACATATATATAAAATAAGGTCTACCCTTACTTCCCAAAACTAAGACAATAGGGTCTTTGGATAATAGACCCCAATTTGATGCCTTTTAGTGACATGGGTGTTAAATCACTGTGGTGCTAAAATGCGATTTTTGCAGTGAAAGGGGTAAAAAAAAAATAAAAAGTTAACCCCTTCACTGCCAAGGGATAATGGATTTCTTGTATTGATGTGTGCCAAGTCAACCTTGGCCTTGGGAGGGTTGCTTCACTGATCTGTCCACTGCTCATCCATTTGTTGATGTCACAAGTTAGTGAAGGGGTTAATAAAAATGTTTACACTTAATCCCTTAAATCCCGCCAGTTTTCCTGCACCACTAAACTAACTGGGTCCAGTTTCAGCAATATTGGGAATTCCTCCCATTAGGCCTTAGATGTCACATGCTTGGTTCTCTAATAAGACCACCCCTCAGATAAGTGGGGGTTTTCACCGCCAGCACTTCAATTTGATGTATCAATGGTTTCAAAAATTGAAAATTTTATGAATGATTGATGAATGTATGAATCTTCATAAAAATTTGGTTTTCTGAATATTTTTATTTTTGAAGATTTTATGAACTTGGTTGCATGCATAAAAACTTCTTGAAAATTCATATAAAGTAGCCTAAATTAAATATGTGTCAATGGATTCATAAAATGTAATGTTATGAATAGTTAATGAACATGTATGAATCTTCATAAAAATACGCGTTTTCTGAATATTCTTTTTATGAAGATTTTATGGGTTGCATGCATAAAAAGTTCTTGAAAATTCACATAAAATAAGTCTGAATATTTCATGAATAAGAATGCATGAAGTGCTTTGTTGAATCGTTCATGAATCTGCTTGAATATTCTTGAAAGTCCATGACTTCATGAAATCATTTTCGCCAGGGTAACCTTAAGAAGATAGGGTCTTTGAATAACAGGCCCTGCTTTGATGCTTTTTAGTGACATGGGTGTCAAACCACTGTAGTGCATTGGCGGTGAAAGGGTTAATGCAACATGACTCCTCTGGCAGAGTTGTATACCTTGTCTTTATTTTTAGCGCACCTCCCCCTCCCCTCTGTCGTTAATTCTACTGGATTCGTTATTAATTATGGGACTGTCGAGATAGCATGAGACTTAGGCAACTTAGAAGCTCTTCCAATGTCCTATGGATTTAATAGGACCTTCTAAGTTAGTCATGCTTCTCATGGGTGAATACTCCCTGGTAACCTTTGCCTTGTCCGTGTCTCTTTGGGAACTCGGTAACCACTTCCCAACCCTTTGTTGTTTCAGTATCCAAAAGTCTTGTAGGCCTAACATAGAGTGGCACATAGTGGTAGTGCGTTCGCCTCGTGTCAAGTAAACCCGAGTTCGAACCTGGGTACAGGGGATTTTTCCTCTCACTTTGCACTAGGCCTTACAGGTCTGAACGTGGAGTCTTTCGGATGAGACATTAAACCGAGGCCCCGTGTGCCCATGCACTTAGCACACGTCAAACCCAGCGGCAAGGAAAAAGTTTTCATTTGGTCAAAATTTACCCCCACCCCCCCTTTCCTTCCTCATCAGTCACACAAAAATTGCATGCAAAAAAAAAAAAATTGGGTGGCGTGCCTCTGGCTGTGACGCGCTCTCCAACCCGAATTTCACAGAGTATCTAATTCCTAATGCCTAATGATAATCTTCTTGACAGTGCTAGTGCTACGAAATTGATCAATTACCACTGACTAGACTCCATAATTTTCTTCTTGGAGGGTGTGGTTTAGCGTTGGCAGTGACATCGATTTGGGGGGCAGCCTCCTGGGAATGATTTGGGGGTTTGGGGTGAGAACAGAGGAGGGGGGGGGGAGACGTGGGGAGGATAGAGGGTGAGGGGGAAAAGAAGGCGAGGTATTGTCGGGAAGCTCGTGTGCATGTGATTTTTTTAGGGGGCGTTGTCGTTTGGGGGGCGAAGGAGAGGCGATCGTTTGACTTGTGTGTTGGTGGAAGCAAGCGTTTGGTGTTTTTTTGGGGGTTTAAGACAGTCATCTTTGGAGGAAGCCGAGTTTGTTTGAGTGTTTTGTCTTTATTTTATTATTATTTGTTTTGATTTTTGTTTTAGATAAATGTGATTTTGTTTATTAATTACCCGGTAAAGTGTCAAGTGTATGTGTGCGCGCTTGTGTGTACGTGAGAGTTGTGTGTGTGTACACGTGTGTGTGTGTTTGTGTGTGTGAGAAAGAGTGAGAGAAAACTTTGTGTGTGTGCAAAACTTTGCGCAACTTTATTTTTAAAGGATAAAGATTTTAGGCAACGCCTAGTCTTCCCAATCTGCATAGAGAGAGAGAAAAAGAAATATCCGTCTAATTTCTGTGTGTGTGTGTGTGTGTGTGTGTTGTGTTTGTACGTGTGTTGTGTTGTGCGCGCACTTATGAGCATGTACTGTACACTTGCGCACAAAGCATTGTACATATGTAAATTAAAATATATATGTTGTGTTGCTTGCATAGTTTGCACCACTTTTTCTGTCTTTTTTTAATTTTTTATTTTCCATATGTTTTGTCATGCATTATTCAGAACTTTCGAAAAAGAAATACATGTATCCGTCTAATTTCTTAGAACTTTAAAAAAAAAAAAAAAAACTGAGATGTTTGTGTCGACGACGAAAATGGTGTTTTACGTCCTCTTGGTCTGAATCAGACACATATGGGACATTTGTAAATACAAATATGGTGGGAACAATACTGGAGGCAATACTGGTCACCGCTACAGCTATCTGTATTAATAAAAAAATCGGGACTTTACTGGTTTCGTACTGCCTCCGGGCATTGCCTCCAGTATTGTTCCCACCATATTTGTATTTACAAATGTCCCATATGTGTCTGATTCAGACCAAGAGGACGTAAAACTCCATTTTCGCTTGCTTAGTGTTGAGAGAGTTAAGAATTGGACCATGTTCCGTTGAATGTTTGGATTGATAGTTCAACTTGTTGCATTCTTGTTTTGCTTCCAATATGCCGCTTAAAATGGCATCACTTCAGACAATTTGCAAGGTTGAATTTGCAAGCTTTGATAAGATCTTGCATAGTCTGTAGTTATTCAGATCCTGTGTGAGGAGTGTATACATTGTGTGTGTGTGTGTGTGTGTGTTCCTGCTTCTAGTTTTTCATATTTTTGGTCTTTAATTAACATTGTCATGATTGACATTATTCGTGTTGTTGTTAGTGTTGTCATTGTTGTTTTGTAATGGAAAAAAACAACCCACACCCTCTCTTCATTGACTAATAATATTAATTATATAATACTGCTTTTAAATATATACTTCTCTCAATTAAGCTTGACCAACCAATTATGATATTATTACTATTATCTCTGTTTGTAACTCTAACCGAGCCCTGTCCTGATATTGATGAACTATTTATTTATTTTTATTTTAATTTATTTGCTCAAATTGTGTTACATGTATATATGTTGATTGGATGAAAGATTGAGTGAAAGCAGGAATTGTGGAATGTAAGAAGAGATGGAATTTAAAAAAATATTGATTAAAAAAACAAACTTGTTGCATTCTGCATACTATTTTCACAGTGTTTTATGGTATTTATTTGATAGCTTTGTTATAGCATATTAAGCTGTGGAGTACAGAGGAGGTCAAGAAAAGTACAAAGGACTTTTTATTGCTGTTGCAGGGATCACTCTTTTTTCCTTCTTTTTTTTTGCTGTCCCATCTTCTGGGTCGTACAGGTGGCGTTGCTCCCACGCCGCTCATTCCGAGTCCCAATTCGCAGCTACACCCCTGCTAAAACAATGTTCAGGTCGCAGAATCCGAGACCAGCAGTCCACGGGGAGCGAATCTATGTTAGGCCATCAGGAGGCAACCAGCCGAGGAGACACTGCACTGCTGCTGAGTCACTTCGGTGGAGTTCAACGGAGCCTGTTCAGGACACCACCTACTGACGACACTATTCTCTAAGTCGCGGAGCCAGCGTGAGTGAGGTCCTCCTCTGAGGGCGCCACCACGACCGTCCACCGACAGCTCCCCAGAGCACACTGATCCCCATGACTTTGACCCGAACGCACCAAGGCAGGATTGGAAACCGAAACTGAGGTCACCATGAGAGCAGGGCATGCAAAGCTACAGAATTTCAGACATTTTTTGATTTTTAATGATTGATGGAAATGAGACGATGACAATGATGATGATGATGATGCTATGGAGTTCCGTATCGGTCTGAGACTGCATGAGCTGTATTCTACGCTTCCTTTCATAATGATATCCTGGCGTTAACCAGGCCCGAGAACTACAGACACCTGCAGTGTTGGTCTTGAAATTAGAGCAACTCTCAGAACCGCATCCGTTAAGCGGATGAAGCTCGACTGTGTGGTTTTAGTCTTCCCATTGAGCCCATTGTCCTGGACCGACTCCTACCCAGAGTGAGTGGCTGTGGGCTCAATGAAGAGGAATAAGAATAGCCGAAGACCCTTGGCCGTCACATTATTGGTGTTGCCATGAGGTTTATTATGGTACGTTGTTCGCCTTAATTAACACGAAGGGTTGTTTTTGATTGGTCAGATCTAGGTCACAGTCGAGGGAACTCGCCCCCGCAGTCGGCCATGTCTGAAACATCCGATGACCCTTATGAGGAGAAACCTGTCGAGGTGAGTGTGTGTGTGTGTGTCTCTCTCTCTCTCTCTCTCTCTCTCTCTCTCTCTCTCTCTCTCTCTCTCTCTCTCTCTCTCTCTCTCTCTCTCTCTCTCTCTCTCTCTCTCTCTCTCTCTCTCTCTCTCTCTCTCTCTCTCTCTCTCTCTCTCTCTCTCTCTCTCTCTCTCTCTCTCTCTCTCTCTCTCTGTATGTGTGTATGTGTGTGAGAGAGGAGTGTATGTGTGTGTGTGTGTGAGAGAGGAGTGTGTGTGTGTGTATATGACTTTGTCTCAGTCTGTGAGTGGTGAGAGAGAGTCAGGGGATGGGGGGGTGGGGGGGGGGGAGCGTGACTGTGTGTATCAGTGTATGTGTATGTGTGTGTCTGCGTGACTCTGCTTCTAAGTCTGTGAGTGGTGAGAGAGTCGGGCTGGTGTATGTGTGACTCTGCCTCTCAGTCTGCGAGTGGTTAGAGAGGGAAAGAGTGTGTGTATGTAGTGTGTGTAAATGGGCTTGAATGACAAGTGTATGTGTGTGTGCGTGCGCGCGTATGTGTGTGGTGTTGAGTGGCATGAATGTGGAGGAGCAGCGTGTAATACTGTATGTGTTTAAGTGTTGTTGTTGAGTTTTTTTGTGTGTGTTTGTATATTTACAGTATGTACGAGTATGCATGAGTGGGTGTGTCTCAGCATATTGTCGGTGACATTCACAAACCTTGTATCTCGATTTTTTGGGGGTTTGAGTTAGATACATAGTCACTTCTTTTCATTTTTCCTTCCACCAGAAGCTTGTATCTCTAATGACTTTCTATCTGGGGTAAAACGAGATTGTGAACATAGAAGAAAAACTCGTAAGTCCCAAATTCAGATCTAGTTAAGGACAAAACCTCGTATCTTCGTTCTTTTCAAGTCTAAAAAAAAAAAAAAAAAAAAAAAAAAAAAAAAAGACGTTTCAGTAATTTTAACAGAATGCAGGACTTAACTCGCAATATCTCAAACAACATATTCATCATAGTTAATCAATTGTGGCCAGCGCAGTTACTTTTTAAAACAGTTAAATTCGTTTTTCTCAAAACTACCAACATTGAGATATGAGGTTTGTGAATGTCACCGACGATATGTTTATTCACTCCACCATCTCTCATATTCTACTGGAAAAAGACGGGGTATATTTAGTTACCGTACTTTTCTGACTGTAAGGCGCACCCCCCAAATTCTACCCAAATGTTAGATTTTGTTATTATATTTTACTATTTTATCAGTCAGTCAATGAGGCGCAAGGGTCTGAGTCAGGGGAAAAAAGTATCGCCTTATAGTCCGAAAAATACGGTATTTTTATATACGGTATTCTAATATGTATTCATTTTGATAGAGATGTATGGTGAGGATGCGTGGGCCAGTTTGTTAGAAATGTTTGTACGAATGGTGAGTGAAAAGCGCATTGAGTTGCTTTGCAAGATTATGCGCTATATAAGCATTATTAATTTTTTTTTTTTTTTAAATTTACGGCGCATTACCTTAAAGCTCAATGCGCTTGCTCAATGCGTCGGTCAGTCTATAAACCCACGCTGTGCACATTTTCTGACATTTTAGCATTTCGCAGCTCTGTCATGTACTTTTCACGTATTTTGGGACTTAATCATCCCCCTAGGGCTTATCACTCTCAAGACTTAATCGCTGATTTTTCATATATATTCTTCAATTTTTGATCATTTATATATATATACAGTGAAAATCGCTCAAGTCTAAATTGAAAGGACCGAAATTTTGTTTTGAGATAGCCAATATTTTGAGTTAAGAAGACATTTTAGCATTATACAGATAGGGACGGAAATGGTAGAATGGGGAAACTCACCAGGGTTTGTGTTTGGTGATCAGAGTAGGAATTATGCAGATAGTTAAATTGGGACCAGAAACTTACTGTGAGTGTTTTTGAGTTATCCGTTTTTGAGTTGTCAGGATTCCTCTGTAATTATTGTTACTGGTTTGCTATCATTATTTTGGTTATATGCTTAATGTGGGGGGGGGGGGGGGGGGGGGGGGGGGGGGGGGGGGGAAGTAAGTTTGATGTAAAATACTTTCTTCGAAGCACAAATGGGTGTACAAGAATTATTGTGTAAATGTTTTAAAACCAAATTTGAGCTCTGGAATGAAAACAAAAAAGATTGTCTTTGTTTCTGTGTGACCCTACACAACATTCTCTATCACGTCACACACTCGCGCGTACACACACACACACACACACACACACACACACACACACACGCAAACTCGCGCACACTGCGCATACACACCCATCCGCGCGTGCACACACGCTCGCACACGCACACGCACACGCACACACACACACACACACACACACACACACATTCTTTAATTATTCAATTTGACTTTTTGATGTACTCATGCTTCTATTTTCACATGACTGTCATCTTTTTAAGGGTCGGCGGTGGCCTGTAGAAATTAAAAACCTTTGTTCATTGTTCACACACACATCCACCCATCCCCTCCCCCTATCCATCAACACACACACACAAACACACACACACACACACACACACAAACACACACACACACACACACACACACACAGGAGCAGGAAGAAAAGAAGGAGAAAGGAGATAAAGAGAAAGGGGAGAAGAAGAAAGCAGCAGCCCCCCCTACCACGGCCAAGCGACAAGCCCTCCTCTCCGCCCGCACCCAGCGCAAAGGCCAGGATGCTGACGAGGGAGAAAAAGAGGGACAGGAATCCCCTTCCCCCGGGATCCAGGTCGTCAACCCTCAAGGGGACGGGGGTGGAGGAGGAGGGGGCAAGTCCAGCTCTCTCCCACAACTGGCCCCCAAACCTCCAGAAGCCGGAGGCGGTGGAGGAGCAGGAGGAGGAGGAGGAGGAGGGGGTCCAGCTCCCCCAGCGCAACCGCCGGGACAACAGCAACAACAGCAACGACAACAACAACCCGGGATGATGATGATGCGTCCCCAGGGGATGCCCTTCCAGCAGCGAGGAGGACCCCCCAACATGATGCAGCAGCAGCAGATGATGCGGATGCGCATGGCGGGGATGGCTGGCGGAGGAGGAGCCGGAGGGCCCATGATGCCTCGGATCCCTCAGCAACATGGCAATCCCGGTCAAGCCCCCGGAGCGGCGATGATGGGGGGCCGGCCCCAGCAGCGCATGACAATGCAGCAGGTGGCCATGCGTGCCCGGACGCAGATGCTCGGTGGGCAGATGAACATGGCCCAGATGGCGCAGATGCAGATGATGCAGCGCATGCAGATGATGCAGATGAACCAGATGGCGCAGATGCAGATGATGCGCCCCAAGCAGGCCGGCACCGTCACCGAGGAGGAGGACGATGACGATGAGGACGAAGAAGATGAGGATGAGGACGAAGAAGATGAAGAAGATGAGGAGGAGGAAGAGGAGGAGGAAGAAGAAGGTGAGGAGGAGGAGAACATGGATGAGGACGACGAGGCGGAAGATCCGGCGCAAGCTTCCGCGATGGAGGTGGAGAAGGAGGAGGAGGAGAAGGAGCAGGTGGGAGGTCGGGACACGGCCGCCGCGGCTACAGCCTCCGCAGAAACACCCCCCACCAAGGAAGAGCCCGCCCAGGACAGCAAGAAAGACAAGAAGAAAAAGAAGAAGGAAGAGAAAACGCCCCCAGCCGCCGTTGCCGTCACGACGACCGAAGAGAAACCCGCCCCCACCGCTGAGGACAAAGAGAACAAGCCCAAGGGCAAGAAGAAGAAGAAAAAGAAGCTGGTCACCAAGCACGAGATCCCGCCGATCCGCATGCGGGGATTCATGCGAGATCACGCCTCATCCGCGGCTTTGGATCTGGGAACCGGAGGTGGCGGGGATAGTTCGGCCATCCCCAAGCCGTTCGGCACGCCCCGGGATGCCCTGCCGGATATCGCCGGAGTGAAGAAGGTAGTCTTGCTGCTCCTCGCTTCGGTGGAGGGAGCGGGGTTTGTTGGATCAGGTTGGAGTTTGCGTTCCAAATGCGGTGGTGGTGTGGTGGAATGAGTTGTTTTTTTATGGTGGAAGCAGTTAGCTTGCCGTAGAGAAGGAAGAAAAAAGAGTTACAGAATGTTTTCCGTGTAAGGCTGTGTACACACATAAGCGTATTATCCACGCGGAAACCCTGTGCGCAGTCCATAAATAAGTGAAACAAAGAAGGGAAGAGATTTGCGCACGTGTCCGATTTTCAACTATATGCGTAAACTTTTATCCTTCTTTCTTCCACTTGTTTAGGGTTTTCCGTACAGAACTTACGCGTCTAATGTGAACCCGGCCTAAGTGGAAGAATTATTGGGGTGTGGGTGAGGTGGGGGTGTATTTTTAATCTTTTTCTTTTTAGCAATTTTTTTTTATGAATCGTAAATGGGCATTTGGGGTTTATTACTGCTGCTTCGCGGCACGCAAGGGCGCTAATGAGTCAGTATCACGAGTCAAGGGCGGAGAATTTTCAGAGGCTTCATACTGCTTCTTCATGTCGCGCGAGGGCAATCGTTTTTAAGCAGGTGGTACGCGCGAGAGTCGGTATTACGAGTCAGGGGCAGATAATTTTCTGCATAAAAGACCCAATTGGAAGATGTTTGCGTGCTTATTTGGGTGTGATGTATTTTGGTGTTTTTTGTCAGCGACTTTTATATCCAGAGTTTTGTGTATGTGTGCGTGTGTGTGTGTGGATTTGGGCCGAGGTAAAGATTCAGATACGTATTTTTTCTGCAGATTTAATGTTTTTTGTTGTCGTTGTTGTTGGGGGAGGGGAGGGAGTGAGGGCAATGGATGGGTAAACAACTGGTGTTGGAGACAATTAGTTGACCATCAGAGGCTTAACCCCTTGACTGCCGGAGAAAATTAAAGAAAAAATAATTGGGCAAATCATTAAAAAAAAAAAAAAAAAAAAAAAAAAAAAAAAATAAAAATTGGGCAAATCATGCCACGAAAAAGACAACTGACCGAGACAATCTGGCAAAATGTTCTGGGGATATCACTCTCTTGGCTGTGTTAGAGCAAAAGCCAGCATATCAGAGTTATTCCTCTTCATCTGATGACGTCATCAAGTCAGTATGTAATATGTGATATGGCAGTCAATTAAGTAAAGCTTGTGTTGGTAAATCAAGTCAGACAAGGTTTTTATTTTTTTATTAGTAAGATAAAAAGTGTCGTTACATCCAGGTACGTTTTGAAACTGATACCCTATAACAGCATTTGGATTTGGTTAGTTTGATTTTGTTTTTGTCCTTGTAAACAAATCCGGATAGCTTATGTAACCCACAAATGAAAGATAATGGATGACGAAAATTGCAGGCGATGTGCATAATTAATATTTTGAAATTTAAAAAAAGAAAAGAAAAAAAGTGAAAGTTGATGTGAACAAGTGACTGCATGTAAAACCTTAACTCATTCGCATCGCAACGATTTTGAATTCTAAAAACTCACAAATCACTCCTGCCACACATCACACCAACAAAACAGACATAAACAAAAGGAGAAATGAAAGAAGATTACGGGTTTTTACTTCGGGTTTAGATACAGGGAAGTGGTAGATCAGACTTTTTTATATACAGACTTTATAATAATAATAATAATAATAATGGGAATTTATATAGCGCTCTTTCTCACATGAGCTCAGTGCGCTTTACATTGATAACAAGAACATTAAAGGCAAACAAATAATTAATCATTAGAAAGTAAAATGAGCATGATGCTTGCACGCAACGTTCTCTTTCTTCCTTACACACACACACACACACACACACACACACACACACACACAACACACACACACACACACACACACACACACACACATGCATGCGCACACACACACTCACACACAATTAATTATACAAGAGTAAAATAGTTACAATATGAACATTCTAAGAAGAAACATAGAAAAACTCTCTACACCGATTGGTTTACTCACAACAAACCACTACAAAAGCAAAAGTCAGAGGCAAAATTGTGGTCTAAGGGATCCGGAGCGAAGCGAGTTTAGAAGTGACCAAAGTATGGTGTGTACACAGATTTACTTCCCTTGAGGCAAATGCATCAAGTTAATTAACAGCTATCTGTTATTATTTCCAGACATAAATGGCCGGAACGACTTGAATGAGTGGTTAATTGTCTGATTGATTGCTGGAACAAATCAAAGTAGAAGCAGCATGTTTCAAGCGCCGGTAGTGGCTGTGTTTCCATCGCTACAAATGTGAAAATGTGCAGCTGAGTTCACAGTTTGTGTGAGTTTAACCCCTTGACTGCCAAAGAAAATTAAAGAAAAAATCATTGGGCAAATCATGCCACACAAATGACAACTGATAGAGCCAATCTGGCAAAATGGTCTGGGGATATAACTCCCTTGAAAGTGTTAGAGCAAAAGCCAGCATATGAGAGTTATTCCTCTTCATCTGATGACATCATCAGTGATGGCATCAGGTCAGTACGTAATACGTTGGTGGCAGTCAAGGGGTTAATGCATTAGTAGTGAGTCAATAGACTTTGAAGATAAATGCACGTACATTCTTCTTATTCTGCGTTCCCGGGCCATACGGCCATAATGGGTAAGGTACGTATGTGTCCGTTTTTCAGTTTTCACTGGTCTCCCCGCTGCTGCATACAGCTGACGATTTCGGAGGAGGTCAAAGGAGAAAAATTATTTGGAGGACTTTTTGGGGGAAGGCAGGAGAATGGGGCCAATTAAGTCAGAAAGATAGTAGATGATATAAAGCAAAGGGAGAAGGCAGAGTCAAAGAGAGTGGCAGATTAGGGGAAGTTTCAAGCACAGAACTTCCAGAAAGAGAGTGGCAGATTAGAGGAAGTTTCAAGCACAGAACTTCCAGAAAGAGAGTGGCAGATTAGAGGAAGTTTCAAGCACAGAACTTCCAGAAAGAGAGTGGCAGATTAGGGGAAGTTTCAACAAGCACAGAACTTCCGGAAGGTGGGGGAACTATTTTTTACGAAAGCCGCCCCCCCCCCCCCCCCCGGTATCCCCATGGGGAGATGCATGTGTATAAAGAGAGACTCCATCTGCTTTGGCGTAAAGTCTGAGGGATTTTACAATGCATGCACGTGTGTGTACATTGGGGGTGTGATGGTTGCACTGTGTGTTATGGAAGATGTTGGGGTTTTATTAGATTTGCTTTGTATTTTTGGCTGTTGATTGCCTTTATAATTAGCGCATGTACATACCGGGGGGTCTTTTGTGTAAATAGTTCCCCCACCTTCTGGAAGTTCTGTGCTTGTAGCTTCCTCTAATCTGTCACTCTCTTTGACTCTGCCTTTTCCCTTTGCTTACTGTCATCTACTATCTTTCTGCGTTACCGGTCCATTCTTCTGCCTTTTTTTTCAAGAAATACTTTCAAAAACATTTCCTCCAGCCGAAGTTGGACTTGCTGGGCCTAACTTATCTTCTTAGTTAGGCGCATAACGGCAGCATGATGCATCTGCGCTCATAATTGACAGGAAACTGTCTGAGCGATCGAAGAAGACGAAGAAGAAGAAGAAGAAGAAGCGCACGTACACACACACATACGCGGAAGTCCCGTGGCAGTCTGTCATTGTTGATTCACTCTTTTCTGATGAGGTCTGTCTGCCTGTGGTTCTCTCTCTCTCTCTCTCTCTCTCTCTCTCTCTCTCTCTCTCTCTCTCTCTCTCTCTCTCTCTCTCTCTCCTCGGTTAGTACGCACAATTTAAGATGTATTTGCATGTTAACCCTTTCACCTCCAGCCATATTTCAGCCAAAAATGTCCATTAAATTTACCTGGGTAGAGAACAAAATCCATCTGCAGTATTGTGGATTCTTCTGTGACATATATAAAACAAGGTCTATCCTTACTTCCCAAAACTAAGACAATGGGGTATTTGGACAATAGACCCAGATTTGATTGATGGCTTTTAGTGACATAGGTGTCAAATCACTGTGGTGCTAAAATGCGACTTTGGCGGTGAAAGGGTTAAATTGTGCATGCTAAGATGACTTGGTAAAGTAATACTGTGTTTGACTTTATTATGTGCATGGGTCTCTTTTCAAATAAGTACATTTGGTAAGGGTAAAGATGTGCCACCCCCCCCTGCATTTCTCGGTTAATTCTATTTTTCCGTTTTTGCCTTTCTTACCATACATAAAGCTGTATTTTAGGAACATTTTTAGTTAATAACCTTTTTGGAATACTAACCCTATCCCTAACCCTAGCCCTAAACCTAACCCTACCTCCCACTATGTACTGCAGTACACCGCGATTTGTCACAGTTGTGGTTCGTTGCGTTTTTCCGTCTTATAGGGTGGGGGGTAGGGTTAGGTTTAGGGCTAAGGTTAGGGATAGGGTTAGTATTCCAAAAAGGTTATTAGCTAAAAATGTTCCTAAAATACAGCTTTATGTATGGTAAGAAAGGCAGTAACGGAAAAATAGAATTAACCGAGATAGGTAGGGGGGGGTGGCACATCTTGACCTTTACCGTACATTTTAATGATGAGTATATAAAATATGATTAAGTTTTTGTTTTCTTTTTTCATAATTATGTTTGTGCGCTTCTCAATTTCTGAATGTTAAAGATGAGTGTGAAAAGTAGAATTGGGTTTTATTTTCCCGTGTGTATGCGCTTACCTCCCAAATTTTGAACGTTAATAATGAGTATAGTCAATAATAATAGGTTTGATTTTGTTATTGATGTGTTACAATATAGGGATGTATTTTGCATGCTTTATATTACTTTGTATGTGTTTATTTTCGTTTTCCATTTTCTACTTTTATGTATGTATTTTGTCCAGAGGGCTGGATGTAAAAAAGCATGTTATTGCTTACTATATTTCCCTCTATAAATAAAATTCGTTCATTCTCTCTCTCCCTCTCTCTCCCTCTCTCTCCCTCTCTCTCTCTCTCTCTCTCTCTCTCTCTCTCTCTCTCTCTCTCTCTCTCTCTCTCTCTCTCTCTGGCTGGGCTGGGTGTAAAAAAGTATGTATACTTATCTCATTACCCTGTATAAATAAAATTGTGTTCGTTCATTCTCTCTCTCTCTCTCTCTCTCTCCCTCTCTCTCTCTCTCTCTCTCTCTCTCTCTCTCTCTCTCTCTCTCTCTCTCTCTCTCTCTCTCTCTCTCTCTCTCTCTCTCTCCCTCTCTCTCTCTCTCCTCTCTCTCTCTCTCTCTCTCTCTCTCTCTCTCTCTCTCTCTCTCTCTCTCTCTCTCTCTCTCTCTCTCTCTCTCTCTTCTCTCTCTCTCTCTCTCTCTCTCTCTCTCTCTCTCTCTCTCTCTCTCTCTCTGTTTTTCTAATGTTAAGAATAAGGACTTCTATGTTTTAGTTTTTTCTCCTAAAGATTTGCTCTTCCATAATCTTTGATTTGATTTTGTGTTTCAAGATAAAGTGCTTTTCAATTGCTTTGTTGTTCTTGTTCTTCTTCTTTATCTTCATCTCCGTTTCCTTCTTTTTCTTCTTTGTTCTCTTCTTCTTACTATTGTTATTACCCCCCCCCCCCCCCCCTTCTTTTTTTTGTTCTTCCTTATGGTCTTTGTCTTCCTTTTCTTCTTCTCCTTCTTTGTCTTTTTTTAGCTATTCTCCTTCTTCTCCTCCTCCTCCTCCCCCTTCCCCTCTTTATTATTGTCAACCTCATCATTGGATATATGTATCATACAGTCTTAAAAGGTCTTTGAGAAATGGAGTGTCCTTTTCAAGTCTTTGAAAGTCTTTGAAAATTACCTTTGGTCTGTGAAAATTGTGAAATGGTTTGTGAACAAATAATTAACGCATTGATGCCATAACAAAAATTTGTTGTTTGCTTCCAGAATTAATAAAGAAGCAATTTCATTTTGCTTATTTTCTGATATCCACGGTTTGACAATCTATGGCTTGTACCCACGTGTCGTCATATCCGGCCACAAGGAGCGTGCCGTATTATGGGAGACCGCCATCTTAGTCAGTAACTTTGTTTGAAAAATGCCAGATCGATGCTGTTTACACACAAATCTGACTAAGATGGCGACACTTCCGTTGGATGCGCACGCAGGTGGGGGGAAGCCATAGTTCCGTCTGGCAGACTGCCTCGATTTGTCAAGAGTTAGTTCCCTTGGCTATATCTGTGTCTTTTGGCTACTCCGGTGCTGCTTTACTTGAGTGATCGTGATCGAAGCAAAAGACGTTGAGAATGCCAGGCAGCTGCAATTTTAACGAGAAGTGTCTTGAAAAAGCTGAGTACAAGAAGTGGCTGCGAAAGCTCGCTGCTGCTGACAAACAACAGGCGTTCTATACTCAGTGCAACAAATCGTGAGAGCTCCACTGAACTCCACCGAAGTGACTCAGCAGCAGTGCAGTGTCTCCTCGATTGGTTGCCTCCTGACGGCCTAACATAGATTCGCTCCCCTTGGACTGCTGGTCTCGGATTCTGCTACCTGAACGTGCGGAGGTGTGGCTGCGAGTTGGGACTCGGAATGAGCAGCGTGGGAGCAATGCCACTGTACGGCCCATTTAACCCTTTCACCGCCAATGTCGCATTTTTGCACCATAATGATTTATCAACCATGTCATTAAAGCTCTTGAAATCAGTGTCTATTATTCAATTATATTGAGTTCCTAAATTTGGACAGTAAGGATTGACCCCATCCTAAATGTGTCACTGTGAAATCCCACAATATTGCAGACAAAATCTTTTCTGTAGCCAAGTAAGTTTAATGGAAA
>CM065709.1:32124049-32152078 GCA_017654935.2 Phymorhynchus buccinoides
TAACGTATGCTAAGTGCATGGGCACACAGGACCTCGGTTTATCGTCTCATCCAAAAGACTCCACGGCCTGGTGCAAAGTGACAGGAAAAAAATCCGCTGTACCCAGGTTCGAACTCGGGTTTACTTGAAACGAAGCGAACGCGCTACCACTGTGCCACTCTACACCTGTACGTCTTATAGTCCAGATTTTACGGTACACATCTATGAAAGTTTATTTTTTTCCCTCAGGTACACTCCACAGTCTATAGAGTTGGACCACAAGCTGAAACCTTTCATTCCAGACTTCATTCCCTCCGTGGGCGACATTGACGCCTTTATCAAGGTCAGGTTTTCACCAACCATTGTCATCATCATCATCTTTATCCCGCTGTGGGGATACCGGGGGGGTCTTTCGTACAAATAGTTCCCCCACCTTCTGGAAGTTCTGTGCTTCTAACTTCCTCTAATCTGTCACTCTCTTTGACTCTGCCTTTTCCCTTAGCTTACTCTCATCTGCTATCTTTCTATCTCACTGGTCCATTCTCCTGCCCTTTTTTCTATAAATTCTTACAAAGATTTCTTCAGCCGAAGTCGGACATGCTGGGCCTATTTCTTAGTTAGGCGCATAACGGCAGCATGATGCATCTACGCTCATGTGACAGGAAACTGTCTGAGCAAACAAAGTAGAACAATCATCTTTATCATTATCATCATCTTCTTTCTCTTCATCATCATCGTCGTCATCATCATCACCATCATCATCATCATCATCATCATCATCATCAGTTGTATTTGTTGTTGATGTACCCTGGCTAAAAGACTCCAGGGATGATCCCAACAGCCGAAGCACTTGAACACTTATGGTACAAATGCATCACTTATGGTACTTTCATCATCATCATCATCATCATCATCATCATCATCATCAACAGTGTTGGATGAGCTCTGTGCCAAACAGTCATCATCATCATCGTCATCATCATCATCACTGTAATTTTCAGATTCCCCGTCCTGACAACAAGGCTGACACTCTGGGTCTGACAGTGTTGGATGAGCCCTGTTGCAAACAGTCATCATCATCATCATCGTCATCATCATTATCATCATCATCATCGTCATCATCATCATCATCATCGTCATCATCATCACTGTATCTTTCAGATTCCCCGTCCAGACAACAAGGCTGACACTCTGGGTCTGACAGTGCTGGACGAGCCCTGTGCCAAACAGTCTGACCCCACTGTGCTGGATCTGCAGCTGAGGGCTATCTCCAAGCAGACCACCGCCAAAACGCTGGTAAGAAGTGTGTGTGTGTGTGTGTGTGTTCGATCTGTTCATTGTTTGTTGTTCTCTCTCTCTATCAATTGTTCATTGTTCATTGTTCTCTCTCTCTCCCTACTGGTGGTGAAGAGTGGAGAGTGCGGAGAAGAACCCCAAGGCCATAGAGAACTGGATCGAGAGCATCCGCAATCTATCAAGTATTCATTGTTCATTGTTCTCTCTCTCTCTCTCTCTAGTGTAGAGTGGCACAGTGGTAACGCGTTCGCCTCGTGTCAAGTAGACCCGAGTTCGAACCTGGGTACAGTGGGGATTTTTCCTCTCACTTTGCACTAGGCCTTACGGTCTGAACGTGGAGTCTTTCGGATGAGACGATAAACCGAGGTCCTGTGTGCCCATGCACTTAGCACACGTTACACCCAGTGGCAATGAAAAAATTGTCATTTGGTCAAAATTTTACCCCCTCCCCCCTTCCTCATCAGTCACACAAAAATCGCATGCAAATATATTTATTTTTAAATGGGCCTCTGGCTGCAACGTGCTATCCAGGTGGGAGCAACCCGAATTTCATAGAGACGCCTCTGTGACTATAAAGTGCCTAATGCCTAATAACAAATTCTGATCGCTTCTCGGCCTTTTGGCTAAGACAGTGATTCAGGAACATAAATTTTTGTTTATACCCTGGTTGGTTTGTTCAGCCCGCTGTACATGGCGAAAGCCGATACGCGACGTTAAACTGAATTTCCATCCACCTACAGGTGGTGGAGAGTGCGGAGAAGAACCCCAAGGCCATAGAGAACTGGGTCGAGAGCATCCGCAATCTATCCATTGTTCATTGTTCATTGTTCTCTCTCCCTCCCTACAGGTGGTGAAGAGTGGAGAGTGCAGAGAAGAACCCCAAGGCCATAGAGAACTGGGTCGAGAGCATCCGCAATCTATCAATTGTTCAATGTTCATTGTTCTCTCTCTCTCTCTGAATTGTTCATTGTTCATTGTTCTCTCTCTGTTTCGGAGGAGACGATAAACCGAGGTTCAGTGTGCCCATGCACTTAGCACACGTTAAACCCAGTGGTAACGAAAAAGTTGTCATCTGGTCCTCATAAGTCACACAAAAATCGCATGCACACAAAAAAAAATGTATCTGGCTGCAACGCGCTCTCCAGGTGGGAGCAACCCGAATTTCATAGAGACGCCTCTGTGACTATAAAGTACCTAATACCTACAGGTGGTGAAGAGTCTGGAGAGTGCAGAGAAGAACCCGAAGGCCATAGAGAACTGGATCGAGAGCATCCGCGACCTGCACCGCTCAAAGCCGCCCCCCAACGTGCACTACTCCAGGTCAGTACCGTCATTTTCGGGTTATACGGCGATATTGTTTTCTCCAATTTCGACCTATGCCATAATTCTATCAGTTTTCGCGAAGAATTGTCCAAACACAACTACGATGATGATAACAATGATGATGATGACAATGATAATGGTGATGATGATGATGATGATGACGATGATGATGATGACAAAAATAATGATACGACGATAATGATGATGGCAACAATAACGACAACGATAATGATGATGATGACGACAACGATAATAATGATGATGATGATGATGATGTATCATTCCAGGAACATGCCGGACATTGACACGCTGATGCAGGAATGGCCCCCTGAATTTGAGGAACTCCTGAAAGAGGTCAGACCTTCAGTTCTGCAGAGTCTGCAGTTATCACTGTAGCAGACTCACATGCGCACGCACGCACACACACACAAGCATGCACGCACGCACGCACCATTTTTAATGCATGCAAATGTGTTTCTTTGCTTGTATTGTGCTTGTACGAGACCACACTGTAATTTCACCTAACGTGATAATAAAGTACTTTTGACTTTGACTTTGACTTGACTTGACACGCACGCACATACTCACACACATACACACACACGCGTGCACACACACACACACACACACACACACACACACACACACACACACACACACACACACAGGTGAGGGCAGGATGAAAAAAAGCTTCTCAGCTTATTCTTTAACCCTCAATAAAGATCATTTTGACATGTCTTGACACACACACACGACAACAACAACATCACCACCTGTTAACAGACATAACAACAAACAATATGATCACCACCTGTTAACAGGCATAACAACAAGCAATATGATCACCACCTGTTAACAGACATAACAACAAACAATATGATCACCACCTGTTAACAGACATAACAACAAACAATATGATCGCCACCTGTTAACAAGCATAACAACAAACAATATGATCACCACCTGTTAACAGGCATAACAACAAACAATATGATCACCACCTGTTAACAGGCATAACAACAAACAATATGATCACTACCTGTTAACAGACATAACAACAAACAATATGATCACCACCTGTTAACAGACATAACAACAAACAATATGATCACCACCTGTTAACAGACATAACAACAAACAATATGATCACCACCTGTTAACAGACATAACAACAAACAATATGATCACCACCTGTTAACAGGCATAACAACAAACAATATGATCACCACCTGTTAACAGACATAGCAAACAATAACAACAACAACAACAACATACAGTATTTATACGGCTCTGAATCTTGATAGAAATCAAATCAAAGCGCGCACACACGTTAGCTTTCATACCGCATTCAAACAAAAACGCAATACAAAGCAAACACACACACGGATGACATAAATGGAATGGAACATGTAGACACAGAGTTGAGCACTAATGATAATCCACTCTCTTGCCCACTCATCCACGCACCGAAACATGCACACACATACATGCGAACACAAATATGACTTGCATACTCCGTCCTGAACGCTCCCCTTTTAGAAAGTAGCACACACACACACACACACACACACACACACCCTGGGGATACCGGTTTTTTTGGGTACAAATAGTTCCCCCACCTTCTGGATGTTCTGTGCTTGTAACTTCCTCTAATTTGCCATTCTCTTTGACTCTGCCTTTTCCCTTTGCTTTACTGTCATCTGCTATCTTTCTATCTCAACTGGACCATTCTCCTGCCTTTTTTTTTCTATGAATTCTTACAAAGATTTCTTCAGCCGAAGTCGGACATGCTGGGCCTAACTATTTCTTATTTAGGCACATAACGGCAGCCTGACGCATCTGCGCTCATATGACAGGAAACTGAGCGAACGAAGAAGAAGAAAGTAACTTGTGGTTGTAATCTTCTTCTTCTTAATCGATCGCTCAGACGGTTAGTTTCCTGTCAATTATGAGCGGAAATGTGTCATGCTGCCGTTATGCGCCTAACTAAGAAATAGTTAGGCCCCCCTCGGGGCAGGACCTCACTCACGCTGGCTCCTCGACTAAGAGAATAGTGTCATCAGTAGGGGGGTTTAGTAGGTGGTGTCCTCAACAGGCTCCACTGAACTCCACCGAAGTGACTCAGCAGCAGTGCAGTGTCTCCTCGGTTGGCTGCCTCCTGACGGCCTAACATAGATTCGCTCCCCTTGGACTGCTGGTCTCGGATTCTGCGACCTGAACGTGCAGAGGTGTGGCTGCGAATTAGGACTCCGAATGAGCGGCGTGGGAGCAATGCCACTGTATGGCCCAGAAGATGGGACAGCAAAAAAAACAAAAAAATAGTTAGGCCTAGCATGCCCATCTTCAGCCGGAGAAAATCTTTTCTGGAAGAATTTCTTGAGAGAGAAAAAAGGCAGGAGAATGGAACAGTAAGGCAGAAAGATGGTAGATGAAAGTATAAGCAAAGGGGAAAAAAGGGCAGAGTGAAAGAGAGACAAATTAGAGGAAGTTACAAGCACAGAACTTCCAGAAGGTGGGGGAACTATTCATATACGAAAGACTCCCCAGAATCCCCCACAGGGTGTGTATGTGGGGAGTGGGGGGGGGAGGTAATGATGATGATGATGACATAGATGATGATGGGGATGATGATTGTTGATTGTTGACATACCCTGGCTAAAAGACTCCCGGGATCATCCCAACAACCGAAGCTGTTGATTGTTGACATACCCTGGCTAAAAGACTCCAGGGATCATCCCAACAGCCGCAGGACTTGGAACAAATGCATCAGCTAGGGATGAGAACATAACGTGTGTGACCGTTTTTGATTACCCCGCCACGTGGGCAGCCACACTCCGTCTTCAGGGGATGGGGATGATGATGACAGTGATGATGGGGATGATGATGACAGTGATGATGGGGATGATGATGACAGTGATGATGGGGGTGATGATGACAGTGATGATGGGGATGATGATGACAGTGATGATGGGGATGATGATGACAGTGATGATGGGGATGATGATGACTGTGATGATGGGGATGATGATGACAGTGATGATGGGGATGATGATGACAGTGATGATGGGGATGATGATGACAGTGATGATGGGGATGATGATGACAGTGATGATGGGGATGATGATGACAGTGATGATGGGGATGATGATGATGATGGCGATGACAGTGATGATGATATTGGTCTCTTTCTTTTCTCAGGTGTCCCTACCCACTGCCGACTTGGACTGCGATCTGGGACAATTCACCGACATCGTCTGTTGTAAGTGTGATGAATAAACGGACACTTGTGATTTGGTAATTGGTCTAATTCTAGTCACAGAGACTTATCTTTGTGAAATTCGGGCTGCTCTCCCCCGGAGAGCGCGTCGCCACAAGTGCAGCACCTACCCTTTTTTTTGGGGGGGGGAGGGGGGGGGGGGGCGGGTACAAGGTGAGGGGGGGGGGGGGGGGGCACTTGGAAAACCTAGCTATCAATTTGGCCATACCAGGCAGCGGGATTTCTCCCTGCTCTTACCGACTTTCAACTGTTGTGGGATTTTTACGTGCGTAAAGCGCACAGGTCAGACTAGCTTTAAGTCCCCATCCGAAGGACTCGACGTTCAGTTCGATTTTCTTGTCAAACTAGAAAGAAAGGGCGAGGAGGCCGGGATTCGAACCCGGGTCACTCACGCTGCAGTCACGCATTACATTTGGCAGGCGAACCGTCTTAACCACTCTGCCACCTTTCTCCCTCTGTGATTGGGTTACTAGCAAAAGTATGAGACACACCCAATCCTGCTATATGAGCTCCTCCGGAAATCAGATTGTGTCGGTGTCGCCTGCCAGTTCAATGCGTGAGCATCTTAGGATCGGATCCTGGCCTTGGCCTTTGTTTCCAGTTCGACAGGAAAATCGAACTCAATTCCTAGTCCCTCGTTTAGGGCCTTAAGGCAAGTGTGACCCATCCACTTTTACGCATGTAAAGCAACCCATGACAATGAAAAGTGCAGGGAGAGTCCTGCTCCCTGGTTTGTACCTGTTCCCTGAGTCCACAAACCACCTCCCCCACCTGAAGAAAGCATATCGTCGGTGAAATTCAAAATCCTCGTATCTCAATTTATTTAGTTTTGAGAAGGAAAAAAACCTTAAAAAAACTAACTGTGTTTACCACAAGTTATTAACTATGATGAATATGTTGTTCAAGACATTGCGAGTTTAGTCCTGCATTTTGTTAAAATTACTTTTTTTAGATACTTGAAAAGAACAAAGATACAAGTTTTTCGTCCTTAAGTAGATCTGAATTTGGGACTTACGAGTTTTTCTTCTATTTACACAACCTCATTTACCCCAGATAGAAAGTCGTTAGAGATACGAGCTTTTGGTGGAATGTGGCGGGAAAAATTAGAGAGCTGACTATGTATCTAACTCAAACCTGGCTAGATATTACGCTATAGAAATTATAAATGATGACCCAGCACCATGAAAGGGACATTAAGTCGCTGGGCTAGTTTCTCACAACAGACTTGCAAAGTTAAAAATCTTTTTTTTTTAATCAATTTTAAGTTATGGGTATTTTTGTGCTCTCTAGCATCTCATCTTTCATATTGATAAAGGACAATCCTTGTTATCGTATCTAAATACTCCAAAAAGTGCTTTGAAATGAGTAGGTTGATGCATTTTCTTCAGCGAAAATGGACTGTAATTTCTCAAAATGGCCGACAGTCACCCTACCAACTTTAAAGGTTTATAACTCTAAAACGGAAAACGTTACAAAAATGGTTCTTATATCATTTGAACGAGAATTGTCTGAAGTTTCTAGCTGTACCATTATCTCAGAATGGTCATTTTGACACTTAATGTCCCTTTTCGTGGTGTTAGATGTTGATCTGTAGCAATATTATTGCGATTGTTGTGCGCAGCTATGCTGGACATTCCGGTGTACAAGAACTCCAGTCACCAGAACGACAAGATCCAGGCGTTGCATGTGCTCTTCACGCTCTACTCTGAGTTCAAGAACTCTCAGGTACTGTCTCTCTGTCTGTCTCTCTCTCTTGCTCTTCACGCTCTACTCTGAGTTCAAGAACTCTCAGGTACTCTCTCTCTCTCTCTCTCTCTTGCTCTTCACGCTCTACTCTGAGTTCAAGAACTCTCAGGTACTGTCTCTCTCTCTCTCTCTTGCTCTTCACGCTCTACTCAGAGTTCAAGAACTCTCAGGTACTGTCTCTCTGTCTGTCTCTCTCTCTCTTGCTCTTCACGCTCTACTCTGAGTTCAAGAACTCCCAGGTACTGTCTCTCTGTCTGTCTCTCTCTCTTGCTCTTCACGCTCTACTCTGAGTTCAAGAACTCTCAGGTACTGTCTCTCTGTCTGTCTCTCTCTCTTGCTCTTCACGCTCTACTCAGAGTTCAAGAACTCTCAGGTACTGTCTCTCTCTCTCTCTCTTGCTCTTCACGCTCTACTCAGAGTTCAAGAACTCTCAGGTACTGTCTCTCTCTCTCTCTCTCTTGCTCTTCACGCTCTACTCAGAGTTCAAGAACTCTCAGGTACTGTCTCTCTCTCTCTCTCTCTTGCTCTTCACGCTCTACTCGGAGTTCAAGAACTCTCAGGTACTGTCTCTCTGTCTCTCTCTTGCTCTTCACGCTCTACTCAGAGTTCAAGAACTCTCAGGTACTGTCTCTCTGTCTGTCTCTCTCTCTCTGATTCAGTAAAAGACTTTTTTAACGAAATCCTGTATTTAGATAATAGGGCTCCCAGATTAATTCTAAAATTTGTTGGAATATTCTTTGGTTAATACCCCCCCCCCCAAAAAAAACCCACCCCCAAAACAACTAATATTAGTTAATGATCCACTTGTGTGTGTACAGCCGAATTCGCTTATAAGAAAACTCGCTTATAATCAAGCCAGATTTTTCCCCCGGCCAAACTCCTTCTTTCTTATGTATCATCAAAACTCGGATATAAGAAACTCGCTTATAAGAAAGCTTGTTTATAATCAAGCAAATTCCTTCTCCCATTCTCTATGTAAACTTGGATATAAGAAAATTATTTCATACCAGCGAGCGTGTTTGCAGTTCATTTTCTTAATTAAGTGAGTTGGACTTTCTTATAAGCGAATTGCCATTGACAACATTTTCTTTAACCCTTTCACCGCCACAATGATTTAACACCCATGTCACTAAAAGGCATCAAATCAGGGTCTGTTATCCAAAGACCCTATTCTCTTAATTTTGGGAGGTAAGGATAGGCCTTACTTTAAATATGTCACAGAGGAATCCCCAATATTACAGACATATTATTTTCTCTACCCAGGTAAGTTTAATGAAAATTGTTTGCTGAAAAATGGCTGGCGGTGAAAGGGTTAAAAAACCAGTCTTCCAAAACAAAGAAATGTTACGTCAGACCAGCTACGTCACAGACAGTCTAACCAGTACAGGCACTTGATTGTAATTGAGTTCTTTTTGTTCCTTAATTTCATATTTTCCTTCAGTATTCCAATGTTAACCTGCCCCTTATTTTGTTTTGGGGGGATTGGGCCAGAGGCCAGTGACACTAAGTGCGTGCATTTGTGCTTTTCGTGCTGTGATGATATGAGCTTATTTAGCTTTCATCTTTAAACAATTGAGTCATTGAGTCTCTCTCTCTCTGTCTGTCTCTCTCTCTCTCTCTCTCTCTCTCTCTCTCTCTCTCTCTCTCTCTCTCTCTCTCTCTCTCCTCTCTCTCTCTCTCTCTCTCTCTCAACTAGGCCCAGCCTAATTTTTTATCCTTGTAAAATAAAGTATTTGAAGTTTGATGTCTCTCTCTCTCTCTCTCTCTCTCTCTCTCTCTCTCTCTCTCTCTCTCTCTCTCTCTCTGTGGCGCAGTGAAGTCCAAGGTTTCATTCATTCCTTTTTGCTCAATACACAGAGTTCCAAAAATTGTCAGGGTTTTCCTCTCTCTCTCTCTCTCTCTCTCTCTCTCTCCTCTCTCTCTCTCTCTCTCCTCTCTCTCTCTCTCTCTCTCTCTCTCTCTCTCTCTCTCTCTCTCTCTCTCTCTCTCTCTCTCTCTCTCTCTCTCTCTCTCTCTCTCTCTGTGTGTGGCACAGTGAAGTCTAAGGTTTCATTCATTCTTTTTTGCTCGATACGCAGAGTTCCAAAATGGTCAGATTTTCTACTCTGTGTGTGTGTGTGTGCATGCGTGTGTTTATATATGTGTGTGTGTGTGTGTACTCGTATGTGTGTCTCCCGACCGATTGGACGCTAATCTCATCTCAAAAGAAAAAAACAGAAAACGTATGTGTGCATGTGTTATGAAATAGCAGATGCACCAACCAACACTGTATTAATATGGTTTACCATCTTTTTTTCTTTTCTTTTTTAATTCTTCAGCATTTCCAAGCGCTGGCGGCCAACAACCAACTGGACAACGTGCTGAAGGATGGCCAAGGGGACCAACTCTACCTGTAGTTCAAAACAAACAAAGCAGAAAAATGTCCTTGAGTACTCTGACTACTCTCCCTTCAATTTTCTTCTAAACCTGGCTGTCCGCTTCCCCTATCTTCAACAATTATCATTGTCATCATCTTCATCACCACCATCATCATCTTCATCGTCATCATCATCATCACCATCATCATCATCACCATCATCATCATCACCATCATCATCACCATCATCATCATCATCACCACCATCATCATCATCTTCATCGTCATCATCATCTTCATCGTCATCATCATCACCATCATCATCATCATCATCATCATCACCACCACCATCACCACCACCATCATCATCATCATCATCACCACCATCATCATCATCATCTTCATCACCACCATCATCATCACCACCACCATCATCATCATCATCACCACCATCATCATCATCACCATCATCATCATCATCATCATCTGCCCATCATAAGCCTGAACTGCATGGGTGCAACTTGTCCTGGTATACAAGAATTTCCAGTTTTTGAATTTTACCAGAAAAGGAAGTTCCTTTTTTTGTTTCAAATTTGTCAAACAAGATCTTTGTGTGTCTACTGTATTTTTCAAACACTTTAAAATAAGCATTTTGTATAAGTTGTGGAAAAAGCAAACTAAAATACCTTCATGAATCAATTTTTTTGTTTCAGCTGCAAGGGGACATTACCCCTGGACCCCGGCCTTTCAGAGTTTTTTTCATGTTGTGTAGTTTGCACCCATGTGACTGTGTGGGCTTGTACCTATAACCCCAAAACTTTTTCTCCCGTTCAAACTTATTTATTTTGCTAGTAGGTCCTGCAGTTTCGATGGTTCTATTGTTTCTGCTTTTACTTGTTTATGGTTCTTTTAACTCTGCCTTTTTGTCTCGACATCTGTATTTAAATGAAGATTTTTTATTATATTTAAAAATAAATAAAGTAGTGATTGTTCTGCGTTGTTAATTTAAAGACATTGTTTCAACTAAGTGGTGATTGACATTCCATTTTGTACAGATGAAGTATTTATGTGTGTATGATTTTTGTTGATATGCTAATTATTTGTACGATCGAAATTTTGTGAACTGTTCTTTCTTTAAACTTTGCCCCCCCCCCCCCACGCCTTCTTCAACCACCTTCCCCATCCCTCCCTCCCTCCCCCACCTCCCTCTTTCTTCACTTTCTCCTTTCGGTAGAGTTAAGATTTCACACGTTGTTTCAGATAATCCATTTATTGTTTCTTTCCTTGTTGTTTTTTGTTTTATTTTCAACGTTGAACATTTCCAATCCGTCCACCATTTAGTACAAAATAAATTGTTTCTTCTGAAAGTGGTTGGTTTGTGTGTTTTAAGAGACTGGTAAAGAGTGAGCCTGCGTGTCACGTTAGTGTGTGTGGTCTGTGTGTGTGTGTGTGCGAGCGTTCGTGCAGGGTTCATACAGAGTTTTCATATCAAAATTCACAAACTTTTCAAAGACCTTTTCAAAGACCCTTTGTCCTATATTCGAAGACCTCTCACGGCATGCCACGATGACGATTGCTTCGATCATGATCATTCGAGTTGCACCTCAAAGACCTTTTCAAAGACCCTTTGTCCTATTTTCAAAGACCTCTCACGACATGCAGTGATGACGATTGCTTCGATCATGATCATTCGAGTTGCACCTCAAAGACCTTTTCAAAGACCCTTTGTCCTATTTTCAGAGACCTCTCACGACATGCGATGATCACGATTGCTTCAATCATGATCAATCGAGTTGCACTTCAAAGACCTTTTCAAAGACGCTGAAATAAAAAAATTAATAAATAACTTTTTTTTGTTTTAATTAATGATGGCTTAGAGTCAAAACAGACTATCTTTAGATAGTCCATTGACTTATTATTGATGTTATTGCAAAAACTAAGAACTTGTATTAAAAAACAAGACTGCAAATAATGTAAAATGGGGATTATGCTTTTTATATTTCTGCAGTTTAAACAAGTTATTAGTTTTCACAATAATTATGTTCAGTAATACGTCAATGGACTATCTAAAGATAGTTCGTTTTGACTCCAAGCCATCACACGGTACTATATTCAAACACCTCTCACGACATGCAATGATGACGATTGCTTCGATCATGATCATTCGAGTTGCACCAGTGTAGCCAAAAGACCTGGATATAGTGAAGGGAAGTAACTCAACAAATCGAGGTAGTCTGCTATATGGAAAATTAGTTAAATCAAATTCCCTCTTTTTCAATTCTGGAAGCAAACAAAACAAATTTTATGGCGTCAATGACTTCTAATGAGGCTTTATACTGCTTAATTCTTTGTGTTGCCCAAGGGCGATAATTTTATGTAGGTGGCGCTTTCACGTGATGCCCTCTGTTCACTTGAGAGAGAGAGAGAGAGAGAGAGAGAGAGCAAGGAGCTTACTATAGAAAGAGAAACCACAAAGTTTTTTTCCCTCTATAAATAGTAAGGCCCGTTGGCAGGCGCAGCTGCGATGCGTTTGCATGCTAGGCTAGTTCTGGCACCACCCAACAACAACAGTGTATGTGTGTGTGTGTGTGTGTGGAATTTATTATCTAACAGTTATGAAAGTTCTGATCAACACAAGTGATTTATTTTCAACCCTTCTGAAGCCACTCTATGGATAAGATACACTTTGTTGTTGTTGCTGCTGTTGTTGTTGATGACGATGATGGCAAAGGTTCTTAGTGCTTCTTCTGCGTTCCCAGGCCATATGGCCATTGTGGATAAGGTACGTATGTGTCCGGTTTTCAGTTTTCACTGGTCTCCCCGCTGCGGACAGCCGACACATTCCGATTTCGGAGGAGCTCAAAGGAGAAAAAAATTATTTGGAAGATTTTTTTGGGGGAAAAAAAAGGCAGGAGAATGGGGCCAATAAGTCAGAAAGTTAGTAGATGACAGAAAGCGGCAAAGGGAAAAGGCAGTCAAAGAGACTGGCAGATTAGAGGAAGTTACAAGCACATCTTCCAGAAGGTGGGGGAACTATTTATGCAAAAGACCCCACGGGGAGAGCTTAGACTCGAGGAGGGGGCGGGGTCGTCCAGCTCCCCGTATGGAGGCACGAGGCATCCACCCACTGCCCCTTCTAGTGCTTCAACCTTAGGGGTTGTGCAGATTACACGCATACAGAAACCTCAAGTGCTTATCTGCAAATGTTGTTGATGTACCCTGGCTAAAAGACTCCAGGGATCATCCCAACAGCCGAAGCACTTAAGCGCAGCTTCAATGGTACAATTAAATGCATCACTGAACTAGGGATGAGAACATTAGGTGAAGACGGGGTAAAACATCCCATGGGCGGGTAAGAAGCCCATGCCAAATATCTCAAGAAATAAAGCAAATTTCAGTCAAATTTGCCCATGAGACGAATGCTAAACATTAACACTCCTCTGAGCTTCTTGAAATTTACGTTCCATCTTGATCTCTCCGCTCAGCAAATGACAATAGGATCTTTCGAATACAAAAATTTAAACGTGATAGGCACGGCGGTAGAGCTTTTACATCATCAGCAGTCAAACTCTGGAATTCATTGCCTTCTGCTGTCAGACATAGTCAATCTTTAGCATCGTTCAAAACAAACCTGAAAACCCATCTGTTCCGGCAGTCTTTCCAATAACACCCCTATCTCCATGTGCACGCGTGCGTGTACGTGTGTGTGTGTGTGTGTGTGTGTGTGTGTGTGTGATTTTTGCGATGTATGTCCGTATGTTTGTATGTATGTAATTTGTGTGCGTGTATGTGTATGTATGTAATTTGTGAGCGTGTGCGCGAATGTGAGTGTGCGTGCGCCCACGGCCGCGCTTCCAAGCAGGTGTGTGTGTGTGTGAGTGTGTTGTGTGTGCTATGTGTGGGTATATCTGCTTGTATGTGTATGAGTGTATGCGTGCACAGGAGAGATTGTGTTCGCTAGAGGGGGGGGGGGGGGGGGGGTGGGGTATGTGTCTGTGAGTGTGAGTACACGTGAGTGCTTTGTGTATGTGAGTGCGCGTGTGTGTGTATGTGTGCGTGCGTGCGCGCGCTGTGTTTGTACAAGTGTATGCTTGAGTACGTTTGTGTGCGTTTCAGTGATAATGTGTTTTCTGTGTGTTTGATGAAATGTGTGTGGGTATGTGTGTGTATGTTTGTGTGCAAGAATGCGTGCACGTACGTGCGTGTGTGTCTGTTTTGCGTCTGTTGTGCGTGTGTGAGTGTTTCAAATCTGATTGTAAAGCGCTTTGTGCTCGATAAAAAGCGCTATATCCGTTTATTATTATTATATTATTCTCCTGCCTTTCTTTTTAATTCACGAAACACTTTCAAAAACATTTCCTCCACTGAGCCGAAGTCGGACTTGCTGGGCCTATTTTCTTAGTTAGGCGCATAACGGCAGCATGACGCATCTGCGCTCATAATTGACAGGAAACTGAGCGATCGAAGAAGAAGAAGAAGTGCGTGCAGAAACGCTTATTTGTTCTTATGCTTTGTTTTACTTATTTGCGGATAACCGCGTGTAATCTCAGTGCACAGTACTAAGGGATTAGTTGTTTTTTCAACGCACGCACACACACACTGACACGCATGCGCGTATCATGGGATCTAATAATATACACAATTCTTATGCCGATATAAAATAAATGAGTACCTATGTAAGAGACTTGTAGAGTAACTTGAATTTAGGTTGGAAATTGATTCATTTTTAAACAGTAAACTTATGGAATAAACCGCACCCTTTTAATGCATGCAAATGTGTGCACATTTAGATATACACATCTCATATTTAAGCAGTGCAAGCTAATGTATGCCAAACGGATTTGATATGTGCGCCAGAGGTTTGACTGTTACAGTGTATTACACGTTTGTTTGTGTCATAATCAATTCAGAAGTTTAGGCAGTGAAGATTATGATTTGATTTGTTCACAAAAAACACACATACACACATGTATGCAATCTTTGGTGGGTAGGTCCTGTAGATTATTCAGGTCAGAACCTGAATATTCTTCTTGGGAAAAAAGAAAAATCGCAGCAAAGGTAGTTATAGGCTAGGTTAGGTTAGGACATAGGGACTAATACATAGCTGTTAGGCTTTCAAACGTTCCATCCATAATAATATAATTTATATATGTATTTTGTGCGTGCGTGTGTGTATGTGTTGTGCTTCGTTGTTTGTACGAATCTTGGACAAAAGACATTTCGTAAACGCATGCGCATAGCGGACTCCCGGTGTGGCGTTCTTAAAATGCATTTGTTCTCAACATGTCAGCGCATGTGCGAAACTATTTTTTGAGTATTTGACGGTTTCAGGTTAGGGATAGGTTTAGGGTTATGAATAGGCTTAGGGATAGGCTTAGGGTTAATTTTGTGTTGAATACACAAAAGATAAAATTTGATGGTACGATTTCGCACATGCGCAGACATGTTGAGAACAAATCCATTTTGAGAACGCCACACCCGGTAACAACATGGCGAAAGCAGCGTCGACCTTGGCTATGCGACTCGTAAATGCCGCTACTTCTGGTGGCCAGAATGCTGTAAAGTGTAAGTCTGTCATGCGTTTTGTTTATTTATTTGTCAGTAATCTTGCGCTTGTCTCTATGCAGTGTTTCATAGCTATGACGTTTTACTCGCATGTTAAAGTTTCATTGACCTTTGCTTGGGAAGTTCGTCTGCTTCAATTCCTGCTCAAGCCTGACAGTGACATTCAGCAGGACCATGAACTACTGCGACAAGACCTACAACATCTGGCAGAATGGGAAGAGAGCTGGGACACGAAGTTTCACCCAGGGAAATGCACTGCCCTGCCTGTGTCCAGGAGAAGAACACCACTGGCTCAAAGCTACCAAGTAACCAACTACAAACAGCAGAAGAAGTCAAGTACCTGGGTGTCACAATCTCCCAAAATCTGTCATGGGACACCCACATCAACAACACCGTAAACAAGGCAAACAAGACTCTAGGCTTCCTCCGACGAAATTTGAAGATAGGCTCCATCTCCGTCAAGGAAACTGCCTACAAAGCCTTAGTTCGTCCCACCCTTGAGTACACCGCTCCTGTCTGGGACCCTCATACAGCCAAAACCACCGGCAAGATTGAGAGGGTCCAGCGCCGCGCAGGTAGATGGGTCGTAGATCGCCACCCAGCTGCAGTGGCCTCCACTCAAGGACAGGAGACGCTCCGCTAGGCTGGCCACCTTCTTCAAGTTCCACCATGGAGATGTGGCCATCAACACCCCACACCAGCCAGTCCCCCATCCTCCATCACGACAGATACGACAGACTCACTCACAGGCCTACCTACTTCCTGCCTGTAAAACAAATTACAGGAAGTACTCATTCTTTCCAAGGGCTGTGAGTGAGTGGAACTCTCTTCCACCTGAGGCAATATTATCGGCCTCGGTTGAGGAATTCAAATCCAGGATCTGAGCCCCCTCCCCTCCCCCCCCCCCCCCCCCATTCCTCCCCACCCTGTCCTCGCCATTCCGTTGCCTCAACGGAGTCAGCTCCATACCCCCTGTCCAGCCCCCCCCCCCCCCCCCCAATCATGCCCTCGCCCCCCCCCCCCCCCTCCCATTCAATCCCGCATTGAGCTGATCATCCGGGCAGCAAGTCCTTCAATACAAGATTCTGATTAGTTGGAAACCCCCCACGTCGTAAGCGTCATAATCATCATATTGTTGATGGAGGATGCTATATATGCAACAACAAGAAGAACTGCATGGCCACACCCTGAACACACGTTGAGTAATTATTAATACTAGTAGTAGTAATAGCCTTCATAGGCTCCTTCAACGTAGCAAATACAGATGTCAGATACACTGCCTACAGATACAGATACACAGTGTCCTCTGTCAAATACCTGTTTATGTTTCTGTGTGTTAGTCGAAAGGGCCACTTTTGTGGCAATTTATCGACGAAAACTAGGGGAGAGCACCTATACCTATTCTCTAATCTGATTTTTTTTTTAAATTATTGATATTTTCTTTTTGTTCCTGATCTTTCCTCCTTGTTCCTGATCTTTCTTCTTCTTCTACCGTTGAGTATCCACAATCAGTTTGATTTTATGATACTATATGCGGTTGAGGTCCGAAGTCGGGCATAAAAAAGAAACAAACAAAATAAAACAAAAACCTACTCTACGAAGATGACCCAGCCAGTCGGGTCTCGCTGATCGAGCCCCCGACGTGATTCTTTCTTCTTGATTCTTCCTTCCTCTTGTTTTCCTTTCTTGATCTTTCATTCCCCATTCTTTGGGCATTAACATTCGAAAGGACATCAGCTGGGACAAGCATGTCGAAGAAATAACAGCAAAGGCGAACAAAATGCTTGGGTTCCTGCGTCGCGATTTGAAGGTCAGCTCAACGGAACTGAGAGAACAAGCGTTTCTGGCATTGGTCAGGCCCCTGCTCGAGTATGCCTGTTCTGTTTGGAACCCTTACATGAAGAGGCTTGTGGATAAGATCGAAGCAGTACAGAGAAGGGCGGCTCGCTTCGTGCTCAACCGCTACCACAACACCTCAAGCATGGGTTGGCCCACGCTGGAACATTGCAGGAAGGACTGCAATAGACTTTATATATAGACTTCTATAGACTTTATATAGAAAAACTCTCTACACTGATTGGTTTCCCCCACAACAAACCACTAAAAAAAGCAAAGTCAGAGGCAAAATTGTGTTCTAAGCGAGCGAAACGAGTTTAGAAGTGACCAAGGTATGATGTGCACACAGATTCACTTCCCTTGAAACAAATGCATCAAATTGACAGCTATCTATTAATTCTGGACATATATGGCCGGAACAACTTGAATGAGTTAAGTGGGCCAAAGGCAGTGAACTCCTATGCTAAACATATTATATACATGCTAGTTTAAGCATACTTACTACCATATTACTTTCTTATCCCGGTTTTCATTGGCTTGTTTGTTGTCAGATACCACACCCAAGCTGCAGATGTTCTGGTACTATGCTAAGGTGGAGCTGAAGCCCCCGACCCTGGGCGAGATGCCTCAGGTGCAGGAGGGATTCAACAACCTCGTCAAGTCCGCACGCACCGGCAAGTGGAAGACGCTCACTGTCAAGGTCAGTGTGATTTATGGTATTATATTAACTTTATATTGTTTTGTTAGACCCTGGGCGAGATGCCTCAGGTGCAGGAGGGATTCAACAACCTCGTCAAGTCCGCACGCACCGGCAAGTGGAAGACGCTCACTGTCAAGGTCAGTGTGATTTATAGTATTATGTTAACTTTGTATTGTTTTGTTAGACCCTGGGCGAAATGCCTCAGGAGTCAGGTGCAGGAGGGATTCAACAACCTCATAAAGTCTGCACGCACCGGCAAGTGGAAGACACTCACTGTCAAGCAGGGGGTCTATGAAGCACTAAAATTCTACAGGACCCTCTAAAAGAATGTGCAGGGGGCTCCCAGGGATGCACTATAAAAATTATTTTTAGCATTCGCAATGCCACTGGGACCCTCTATCCCGCCTCTAGGACCCTCTATGCTGTAAGTGAAGGAGTCCCTGGGACCCTTTGTTTTGCGGGCTGTTTGGGAGCCCTGCTGTCAAGGTAAATAAAATGAAATTTTGTTTTGTTTTAATTTATAAGAACACTCGCCCAACCACAGAGAAAGCTGCAAGGCACTCATTCAGTCATTGTCAAGGTGGGTGTTTTTTATTTTGTTGGCAAAATCCACATTAACCCCTTCCCTGCCTGCTACGAGATAGTCTCTAGTGTATGATGTCATAACTTTTGATGTCACAGTCCTGGGATGATGGGTTTTGGTTTAGATAAGCCAGGAAAGATACATCTCTAGACCATTTTCTGAGATTGAGATCTACTCTATCAGATTTGTTTTAACCCTTTCACCGCCAGCCATATTTCAGCCAAAAATGTCCATTAAATTTGCCTGGGTAGAGAACAAAATCCATCTGCAGTATTGGGGATTCTTCTGTGAAATATATAAAATAAGGTCTATCCTTACTTCCCAAAACTAAGACAATAGGGTCTTTGGATAATAGACCCCAATTTGATGCCTTTTAATGACATAGGTCTTAAATCACTGTGGTGCTAAAATGTGACTTTGGCGGTGAAAGGGTTAAACTTTATAATGAGAAATTGATAATTTCTCTGTTTGCCTCTGGCAGTGAAAGGGTTAATCCCCATTCAGTTAGGATTGATCACTGTGTGAGCCTTGGTTAAGTATCTGCCTATGACTAATCTTCTTTTAAAGTTACAGGGATAAATTGTGAAGATTACCATTGTGATTGTGTTTTACTATTTTATTGGCTCACGTATGTAAACAGCAAAGTACAATTATGGTCAATTTGTGTGCATGTGTGTGTGTGTGTGCTTGTAAGTGCATACAATCATGATCACTCAGTGGACAGTGTGTGTGCGTCTGTACGCATACATTTTCAAGCGTGCATGTGAATCTTCGTGCACACGCACTTGTTTGTGTGACCATTAGTAGTTTGTTGACAGTTTGTGTTTGCCTGCATGTGTCTGCATGCATGCATTGTCAGTTGTTAGTTTTGACTCATGGTATCTGCATCTCTGATGCTCAAAACCGCCATCCTAGCTCCTACACATAGATTTTCAGACCATTGTGTCAACTAAAGGGTAAAACAGTAATTGTTCATTTGATGTACAATCTCTCAGAAAATGTAAAAAAAATATGATATACGTGGGGATACCGGGGGGTCTTTCATAAAAATAGTTCCCCCACCTTCTGGAAGTTCTGTGCTTGTAGTTGTAATTTCCTTTAATCTGCCACTCTCTTTGACTATGGCTTTTTCCTTTGCTTTCTGTCATCTACTATCTTTCTGACGTGTTGGCCCTTTCTCCTGCCTTTAAAAAAAAAAATCTTCCGAATAAGTTTTCTCCTTTGAGCTCCTCTAAAATCAGAATGTGTCAGCTGTACGCAGCGGGGAGACCAGTGAAAACTGAAAAACGGACCTTATCCATTATGGGAACGCAGAAGAAGAAGAATATACAGACTCCCTAAAAACCTAGAGACATTATTTCACATGCTGAATCTGAGTCCTCAGTTGCCAGTGTGTAGGGGGACACTTATTGATATAGTACCTCCTAAGGATAGACATTTCTATCTCAAGGGAAGATAATTTGAAAGCTGTAAAACATTCGACATGGATACTGCTAGTAGAGCGCAATAACTATATACTATAATTATAAAGATAAGGTTTATAGTTTTGGCTTAATAGTAAGAATACTTTTTTCTTCAAAAGGTTCAAATTACAAGACCTGTTACATGCAACATGGATACTGCTGGTAGAAGACCATAACTGTATACTATAATTATAAAGATAAGGTTTATCCTGATGGCTTAGTTAATAGAGTACTTTTTTTTTCAAAAGGTATGACTACGAAAGACCTGTTACGGAATTCGTACCACCAAGTTACTGATATCGTACCGGGGGGTTTATGGCACGGTGCCATTTGCAAAAGGTAATTCAACTGTTAACCCCTTTACCGCGTCCAAAGAATAACAAATTAATTTAAACTGGGTATTATCTGCAATATGGTTAATTCCTCTGTGTATAACATTAGGCCTATTTACCTCCAAAAATGACTTGGCTTTAACCATAGGGTCATTTTTTCTTCTAAATGTTCCAGTTAGTCTCTATGACGTCAAAATAAATCATGTCATTTTCTCACCAAAACTTTGAAGTAACTTAAAACAGGCTTCTCAATGCCTCAGAGTGGCTGCACCATTGAAAAGATGTAGGAGATACGGATTGTGTGATAGTGGTACGAATTCCATAACTACGGCCCAGTTATTTTTGCTTGGAATATTTTAATTTACAAAATGGACAACATTGACTCCAACACTTTAAATATTTGTTGAGTGGCATTTCCAGTTTTAATTTTTGTATTGTTGCATTGAATAGCAAATAAAAAGGCGGTACCCAAAATGACACCGGATGGTGCCAAAATGAAACTGATTGTGATCAAATATTTCTCTTCCTTTGTCCAAACTTCACTCACACTTACTAACCCTCAATCTTCTACCTGGAGAGAGAGTGAGTGTGAGTGTATGTATCCATGGGTAAGTATATGAATGTGTAGGTGTGTATGGGTTATACATATAGATATACATGTGAAGGAAGCTGTCTACTGGGAGGAAAGTAGAAAAAAGAAAAGACAAGAAAAAAAAGTTGTAAGAATAGGATTATTAAGTTATATTTTTCATTTATTTCAGTGTTGGTCTACCTTGAATGTTAAATGGTTGTTCCCCCCTTGCCATATGGCAATACAACAGATTGATTTGATTTGAATCTTCTAGAAAACCTGGTGGTACGAATTGCGTGACAGGTACCATATCAACAAGTCTCCCCTATGTGTGTATGTGTGTGTGTGTGTGCAGGAGGCGTGGCTAAACACGCTGATTGGCGCGGAGATCATGTTCTGCTTCTTCATCGGGGAGGTGCTCGGCCGTGGCAGCTTGGTCGGCTACTACATCCCTGGAGCCGTGCACTACGATGTTAACTTCTAAATAGCCTTGTGTTTAGAGAGAGTGTGTGTGATATTGTGTTATCGTTTAGAAAATGCTAGAGAAGTGGATTTTTTTTTTTTTTTTTGTTGCTGTCCCATCTTCTGGGCCGTACAGTGGCGTTGCTCCCACGCCGCTCATTCCGAATCCCAACTCGCAGCTACACTTCCCGGCTTGTTCAAGTCGCAGAATCCGAGACCAGCTAGTTCAAGGGGAGCGAATTGGATTTCCGCTTTGTTCAGGTCTATAGATATTTAAAGATAGCGTAAGTGAAGCTGATTCATCGTTAGATGATGTGACTTTAGAAAAGGACTTCCACTATGCGTTCAGTCGTATGTTAAAATGGGTGAAAATGAAACTGTACGGTCAATCCAATGGTTAAGCATTAACGCAGAGGGTCTTTAATTGTTTTGTTTGTTGAAAACGGGGTCTTTCTTTGACTTAGTACAGACTGAAGTTGAGACTGCTTCTCATGTTTTTTTGGTTTTTTTCCGACCTAGATGATTTTCATCAATTTGGAGCTCTTAAAGACCCACCACGTCATGCGTCAAAATCACGGTTTTCACGTGTTTTCCCTCTTATCGCTGGTAAGAAATCTTAAGAAATATTCCTAGCATAAGAGGGAATGTGACACGTGACGTGGGGGGGGGGGGGGGGGTCTTTAAAAGAATTGTAATTTTGTGTTTGGAAAATTAAAGAATTTCGTTCAAGTTTTATATGATGTTTCAGATTTTTCTTCTTCTTCGACTTGTGTGAGACTGTATGAAGGGGTAGTGTGTGTGTATGTATGAAGGGGTAGTGTGTGAGACTGTATGAAGGGGTAGTGTGTGAGACTGTATGAAGGGGTAGTGTGTGTGTATGTATGAGGGTGGGGTTGCTTTGACAGACCTGCCACTTGCTCCGATTTCAGAGGAGCAGCTCAGATATGTTGAGCATTGCTCCTAGCTCCTCTTGCAACCTCCCCAGCTCCTATATTTTAAAATCTGTCTTGTATACATTTTCCACTCAATTTCACAACAAAGAGCATGCATTCAAAGCACCAGCTAATGGACATCTAAGGGTCAGCATGAGACAGTGAGGGGCTACACGAAGCATAGGCCTATCTCAGGCTAAATGACCAACAAATATTGTAGATTGGTCAATATTTCTTTCTCTAAAATGGATCTCAAATTGACAATGGTCAATATTTCTTACTCTAAAATGGATCTCAAACTGACAAAAACGACTGCATGTTTGAAGAACAAAAGAGAAGGCCGCACATTTCGAAGTGGCAATGGATTTTACTGGGGGGCCAGTGCCAGCCCCTAGATTCTCGCTCCTCTTTTTTATTTTCAGAATGTGGCAGGTCTGCTTTGAGTTCTTTTAAATGATGATTTCCCCCTGTGGGGATACCGGGGGGTCTTTTGTATAAATAGTTCCCCCACCTTCTGGAAGTTCTGTGCTTGTAACTTCCTCTAATCTGTCACTCTCTTTGACTCTGCCTTTTCCCTTTGCTGTCTGTCATCTACTATCTTTCTGCCTTTCCGGTCCATTCTCCTGCCTTTTTTCAAGAAAAACTTTCAAAAAAGATTTCCTCCAGCCGAAGTCGGACATGCTGGGCCTAAATATTTCTTAGTTAGGCGCATAACGGCAGCATGACGCATCTGCGCTCATAATTGACAGGAAACTGTCGGAGCGATTGAATAAAGAGAAGAAGAAATGATGATTTGAATCAGTTGCAATGGATTGTTACAACCGTATTTTATGGACCACAAGGCGCACCTGGGCCTGTATTCACGTTGAGATAGCATGAGACTTAGCATGATGCTAACTTAGAAGCTCTTCCAAAAGTCCTATTAAATCCTATAGGACATTGGAAGAGCTTCTAAGTTAGCATCATGCTAAGTCTCATGCTATCTCAACGTGAATACAGGCCCTGATTATAAAGCGCACCTTTTTGCTGTCTTCTGGGCTGTACAGTGGCGTTGCTCCCACGCCGCTCATCTCGAATCCCAATTCGCAGCCACACCCTGGCTTGTTCAGGTCGCAGAATCCGAGACCAGCAGTCCAAGGGGAGCGAATCTATGTTAGGCCGTCAGGAGGCAACCAACCGAGGAGACACTGCACTGCTGCTGAGTCACTTAGGTGGAGTTCAGTGGAGCCTGTTCAGGACACCACCTACTAAGCCCCCTACTGATGACACTATTCTCTTGGTCGTGGGGCCAGCGTGAGTGAGGTCCTCCTCCGAGGGCGCCACCACGACCGTCCACCGACAGCTCCCCAGAACACACTGATCCCCATGACTTTGACCCGGTTATTATAGTTTCTTACTTCCCACCCTGGCTTATTCAGGTCGCAGAATCCGAGACCAGCAGTCCAAGGGGAGCGAATCTATGTTAAGCCGTCAGGAGGCAACCAACCGAGGAGACACTGCACTGCTGCTGAGTCACTTAGGTGGAGTTCAGTGGAGCCTGTTCAGGACACCACCTACTAAGCCCCCTACTGACGACACTATTCTCTTAGTCGTGGGGCCAGCGTGAGTGAGGTCCTCCTCCGAGGGTGCCACCACGACCGTCCACCGACAGCTCCCCAGAACACACTGATCCCCATGACTTTGACCCGGTTATTATAGTTTCTTACTTCCGGTATATTATCAGTCACATTATAAGGCACAGGGGTCTCAATCTAGGGAAAAAGTATCGCCTTATAGTCCGTAAAATACGGTAGTTGTTCTTTCTCTTGACATCCTACGTCATCATAGTTTGATTCCCATATCCCCCCAAAAAATCCATGCTTTATTTTTAACAGCTTTTTTTTCTTCTTCTGCGTTCCCAGGCCATAATGAGTAAAGTACGTTTGTGTCCGTTTTCAGTTTTTACTGGTCTCCCAGCGCTGTGTCTTTGTCTACAGCCGACACATTCCGATTTTGGAGGAGCTCAAAGGAGAAAAGTTATTTGGCAGATTTTTTTTTTTTTTTAGAAAAAGGCAGGAGAATGGGCCAATAAATCAGAAAGATAGCAGATGACAGCAAGCAAAGGGAAAAGGCAGAGTAAAAAAGAATGGCAGATTAGGGGAAGTTACAAGCACGGAGCTTCCAGAAGGTGGGGGAACTATTTTTTACGAAAGACTCCCCGGTATCAGGGAGAGACTCCCCGGTATCAGGAAGAGACTCGTGGAGGGGGCGGGGGTCATCCAGCTCCCCCGTATGGAGGCACGAGGCATCCACCCACTGCCATTTAAAGACCCACCACGTCACGTGCCCAAATCACGATTTTGACGTGTTTTCCCTCTTATAGCTGGTACGAAATCATAAGAAATATTCCTAGCATAAGAGGGAATGTGACACGTGACGTGGGGGGTCTTTAATGTTGCTTATATAAGAAATAAGCGGATGAGACTGCGCACGATCTTTTAAGATCGGGAGGACGTAAAACATTGAAAAATTATAAAAGATTGCGCTTCATGAGTTTCCGCATCCGCGTATTTCTTATGGGAAGTGTATGGGGTTCTGTTTTAAAGTGCTTAGAGCTTAAAGGTGAAGCGCTATATAAATGTTCTTAAATAATGGGGCAGTGTCTTTGGATGCAGCCCAGACAATTTGTACGTCTTTGACCTTGACCTTGAATGGCCCCCAACATTTTGAATTGTGACCATAAGCCAATGCACCTATAGGTACTTACCAGGTTTTATGATTGTATGACAATTCATTTAACGTCCTCCGGTCTGGAACAGAAGAAAAGTTTTGTTTTACGTCCTCTCGGAATTAACCATGTGGAACAGACATATATGGGACATTTATAGAGATAAAGATGGTGGGAAAGATCCAGGAGGCAATGCCCTGGGGCAGTGCAACACCAGGAAAGTCCTGATTTTGTTTTAACAATACAGATGTATTGAGTAGGATAACAGTCTTATGCTTTTAACCCTTGATTATGATTGTAAGTTCAACGACATCAAATATATGGTCACCTCAGTTCCCAAGACACAGACTAGAAAAATGTCCTTGACCTTGACCTTGATCGGTACCAAATATTTGGGATTACCATATATAAGACAATATGATCCTACATAATTATAACTAAGCTTGAACAATATAAGTCCAACGATGTCCAATTAGATACGGCCATTAGAATAAATTAATTCAGTTAGTATACGTCCTTGACATTGACCTTGACAGCACCCAAAGTTTGGAATTACCATAAGCCAATGTACCCACATACCAACTTTGAACATAAGTGTAAAAATGTCAAGGATATATATATATATAAAATAGCCACGGTTTTCAAGGTCAAGCCGCATCAAGATCCAGGTCATCAGGGTCACGAATTTTTAGTTTGATTATCAGTACATACAACGATACACCACCGCACAAACTTTGAAGAAATTCTGACTGACCAGCTGTTCTAGGGGATACTATTAGTATCAAGATCATTCCAGTAAACAAAAAGCCACTCTGTTAGTAAAAAAACAAACGGTAAAGGTAAAGATGTGCCACCCCCCCCTGCATTTCTCGGTTATTTGTATTTTTCCGTGTTTGCCTTTCTTACCATACATAAAGCTGTATTTTAGGAACATTTTCAGGTAATTACCTTTCTGGAATACTAGCCCTAACCCGAGGCGAAAATGGAGTTTTACGTCCTCTTGGTCTGAATCACACATATGGGACATTTGTAAATACAAATATATGGTGGGAACAATACTGGAGGCAATGCCCGGAGGCATTACGAAAACCAGTAAAGTCCCGATTTTTAAAATTAATACAGATAGCTGTAGCGGTGACCACGCCTCGGTTAAACCTCATCGGCTATGGCACCGCCACAAGTTAGTATGACTAGCCCTAACCCTAACCCTACCCCCCCCCCCCCCCCCCCCCCCCCCCCCCCCACTATGTACCTACTGCAGCACACCGCGATTTGTCACAGTTGTGGTTCGTTGCGTTTTTCCGTCTTATAGGGTGGGGGTTAGGGTTAGCATAGCCAGTGTATATACACAGGCTCTGGGTTAGGGTTAGTATTCCAAAAAGGTTATTACCTAAAAATGTTCCTTTGAGTGATCCCTTAACCCTCCAAAAAGATGCTTCACAGTCTGTTACTGTTAGGGAACGACACCCCCCCCCCCCCCTCCCCCTCCCCCTCATACACATGGGCAGTCTATTTTTTTAGCTCAGCATAGTTTGCGGTTCCTTCTTCTTTCTCTTCCCAACCACCACCATCAATATTCTTTGCGAATATTTCGCATTTCGTACTTAACAGACACCGCGAAACATTCATAATAATATTATTTCACCAAATCGATTTTAAATTGTTTTTACCGCAATTCTCACTGCTGCGCTGATTAAATGTTTGGGTTTTTCCGATTTTGCGTCATTACTGAAACCAAGATGGCGACCGCTACACACAAACGAAACTTAGTCCCAAAACATACCAGTTGAATTGTTAAACATTTAAAAAACAAGAAAACACGCTTACGTCAGTCAAATCGAAGATCACACTAACATCAACAGAGTTGTGGTGAGTCAGTTGAATGCTTATGATGTAAAGTTCTCAGGACTATGCTTTGTTTTTTCACGTGCCCAGACCTGAGATGGAACAACTTCAAGTTCAACAAGGAAATAAAACTGGTCAGAGGTGAAGTTTCTTCTTCTCTTCTTCTTCCCGTTGATTTTTGCTGCAGATTTTCACGAGCGACACATTTGCATGCGACACGGCCTCCTTCATCAAATTGAAGATGTTGGAGAAAAAAAGGAAAGAAAAACGATGGTCGTGCGTGTAGGGTTAACATTCCTAGCTCGTTAAAATTCCTAGCTCGCTACTATGAGAGTGACTATTTGCGACAACCACAAATTTCACTTTTTCGTTACTTGAACCATTTCCCTAACCCTAAACCCTAACCCTAACCCTATCCCTAACCCTAGAAAAAAGTGAAATTTGTCGTTCATGCTCAGTGTCGCAAAATGCCGCAATATTAGTATAGCGATCTAGGAATTTTAACCCGACAGTGCGCACAGCCAAGCCAAGCCCTCCAAATCGTGCCCTCGCCCACCCCCCCCCCCCTCCCTCCCATTCAATCCCGCATTGAGCTGATCATCCGGGCAGCAAGTCCTTCATACAAGATCCTGATTAGTTGGAACCCCCCCCCCCCCCCCCCCCCCCATGTTGTAAGCGTCATAATCATCAAATTGTTGATGGAGGATGCTATATGCAAGAAGAAGAAAGCAAGTTAGAAACAAAGGTAGGGCCTAAAGGTAAGGATGTGCCACCCCCCCTGCATTTCTCGGTTAATTGCAATTTTCCGTTTTTGCCTTTCTTACCAAACATAAAGCTGATTTGTATTAACCCTTTTAGCTAATAACTTTTTTGGAATACAAACCCTATCCCTAACCCTACCCCCCCCCCCCCCCCCAAGCCAGGGGGGAGGGGTGGGGAGAAAAAGTTTAGCCTTTACTGTTTAGGCTTAGGCTAGCTACTCTCCCCACCACCCCTAACTCCTTTGATGTTGAAGCCATACATTATAAAGCTGGTAAGAAAGAATAGGGTGGGGTC
>CM065709.1:32152578-32190056 GCA_017654935.2 Phymorhynchus buccinoides
ATTCACAGATGCGTCTCTGTTATATTCGGGTTGGAGAGCGCGTCACAGCCAGAGTCACAGGCCACCCAATTTTTTTTTTTTGGCATGCAATTTTTGTGTGACTGATGAGGAAGGAAAGGGGTGGGGGTAAATTTGACCAAATGAAACTTTTTCCCTTTGCCGCTGTGTTTCGACGTGTGCTAAGTTCATGGGCACACATGGCCTCGGTTTAATGTCTCATCCGAAAGACGCCACGTTCAGAACCTGTAAGGCCTAGTGCAAAGTGAGAGGAAAATCCACTGTACCCAGGTTCGAACACGGGATTACTTGACACAAGGCGAACGTGTTAACCTCTGTGCCACTCTATCTTGGGCCTACAAGACTTTTGGATACTGAAACAACAAAGGGTTGGGAAATGGTTACCGAGTTCCCAAAGAGACACGGACAAGGCAAAGAGTTAATGCCAGAACCAGTATAATTAATAACGAATCCAGTAGAATTAACGACAGAGGGGAGGGGGAGGTGCGCTAAAAATAAAGACAAGGTATACAACTCTGCCAGAGGAGTCATGTTGCATTAAACCCTTTCACCGCCAAATGTCACATTCTTCGTGGCACCACAATGGTTTTGACCCAGCTTGTTCCCATGTCACCAAAAAGCATCAAGCAGGGCCTGTTATTCAAAGACCGCTATCGTTCTTAAGGATAGGCCTAATGTTAAATGTGTCATAGAGGAATTCCCAATATTGCTGACAATTTTTTCCCTTTACCCAGTTCAGTTTAGTGGTATTTTTTTGCAGAAAAATGGCTGGCGGCGAAAGGGGTTAAAGAGAGAGAGGCAAGAGAGTGGGGGGAATGTGGAAACTGGAATAGCGTGTACCGGGATTTTGAGATTAAAAGGTAAACATTTTTATTATTAGCCCCTCACTAACTTGTGACCATCAACAAATGGATGAGCAGTAGACAGATCAGTGAGGCGACCCTCCCAAGGCCAAAGTTGGTGACGATTGGCCACACTCGGTCGCGTAAATCTCACGACGCGCATCAAGTATAACAAGCGAAATCCATTATCCCTTGGACGTTGCAAGGGGTTTTAGCTTTCCTTACTTTTTTTTTTTTAACCCATTTCACCTCCAAAGTCGCCTTTTAGCACCAAAGTTATTATAATACCTATGTCCACTAAAAGGCATGAAAGTTGGGGTCTTTTATCCAAAGACCTTACTTGGTCTTAGTTTTTGGGAAGTAAGGGTAGACCTTATTTTATAATATATGGTCACAGCTAAGTAATCCCATAATACAGTTGCGAACCTTCTGCCCTTATAAGACGCGCCCTCCCACATACGACCTACTTCTCTGAAACATTGCCCTCTCCTTTGTAAGTGTTAAAAATTGGAACCCGGGGGGTCCCTATTAAAGACCCCGTCCCTTAGTAAGACATTTGACATTGTTTGGAATGATACTCTTTTGAAGGTCTTATAGGGAGGTTCCACTGTGCTGCTAATGGATTTTTCAATGAAATTTTTGGTTCCGTGGAAATATGGCTGGTGGCGAAAGGTTTAAATCTATTTTATTGTACTCTCAGTCCTGCAACAGCAAGAGTACACTGGAATGGGAATGAGGGCTGTGCATTTATCTGTCCCAGCTAGACCTGCATGCTATTGCGTGTGAACATGGATTTTCTGTCCACTTTCATCGGCGTGGGGCCTAAACTACTGAACGCCTAGGTCAGTTAACGGAACATGGCAGAACGAATTCATCTCCTAGGCTTCTTCTGGATTGCGATCGGAACGAGAAATTCTGCTTACGTAACTCTCCTCCGGTCTGGAACAGACACATAATATGGACATTAGTTAGATATCCAATTATCTACTTGCTGATCCCATATGTGTCAAAGAGCTACTAATGTCCCATATGTGTCATGAATCTACTAATGTCCCACATGTGTCATTATCTACTAATGTCCACAACATATGTTGCCATATATCTAACTTATGTCGCCATGATGCGTCATTAGCTAATCTAATGTCCACATATGTGGGTCATTAGCTACTAATGTCGCCATATGTGCCATTATCCTACTTACATGTTGGGTGTCCATATGGTGCCATTATCTACTAATATGCGCTCCCATAATGATGTCCATTTCTAGAGCCTAATGTGTCGCCATACAGTTGTCCATATATCTACCCAATAAGATTGTCCCCATTATGTTGTACTGTTCCATACTGGAAGGACTAAGATATACAATAGATTGGTTGGATGCGAACGAGAGTCATGAAGGGATTCAGGTGTTGGCCCAATTTTTAAAGAAACTGTTTCTCCAGATGGACGAGAATAGGTGCCGACTGACCATTTAGGCAACCATGCCTCACAGGATACGCAACACTTGATGTATGCTCGTTTCCAAGTGGTTTATCTGCTAAGGGTACTCGCAAGGGCCGTAGGCTCAGATCGGTTTGCTGACACAGACTGCAGGCTCCCAGGGCCCCCATTTCCGGTTTGGGATCCCTGCAGCACTTAAAATGAATTTTGTTTCCTTTTTTACACCTCCAGAGAGACCTCGAAAAGATCATTGTGCAGTGGTGTGCCCCCTAAGTGAGGAGGGATGTACTAGAAACATTCTTTTTAGTAATTGGCTATGCCACTGGGACCCTCAATCCTGCCTCTACGGACCCTCTATACTGTACGTGAAGGAGGTCCCTGGGCCCCTTGTTTTGCGGGACGATTGGGAGCCCTGGACTGAGACTTAAGCCAAAGCGGAAGGCACGAGAATGTCACATCAGAAATAATCTATTTTCTTGTGTGTTTTTTTAACCTATACATAACAACCAACTTCAACTGGCGTAAAGCGGGGAGGTAAATCACTGGTAGCACACAGGCTAATTTAGCTATGTCGTGACAGTCCAGATCAAGACATTATGTTTCGAGTGTTTCTGTACTAGCTAATTATTAAGAGGAACCTACCGTTACCCAGCATTAATTTAAAGCCCTTAATTGGGAGCCGTGTCTTCTATGCACAACTGGTAAGCACATACACATAAGTATACAGACTATAATACGTAACTAATACTGGATCAAAACCCATGAGTGTAATCACCTATGATAATTACTGAGTGGAACCTTCGCCTTATATCAAGACTCCCTCCCAACATAAGCATCGCTACTCCCATTATATAGACGTCCCTTCCACATAAGACCTACTTCTCTGAGAGCATTGCCCTTCTTTGTAAGGACTTAAGAATTACCTCCCGTTATAAGACCTTCAAAATCATCCCGTCACAATTTCGGGTTTCCCAAGGGAGGTTCCACTGTATTGAAAAATTCTACATCCTTATATTATATCCCCTCACTCCCTCCAGCTTCAGACCTCATTTGTGACCCACAGGCAACATGTGGGGCATTAATGCTGGATATATAGGATGTCTGGATGATCCGTGGAGGCTACATATGAGAGGCGTGTTTGACGCGAGATAGAAGAGTAGACTGCCAACGGTAAGACATTAATCAATGTGGAGGAAGAGTTTGGCTTTGGAATATATTTAATATTTATCCTTGCTGTTATGGTGGGTAGATTCAGTGTGGCCCGCAAGCAATTACCGATAAATTCCCGAGTTATTGAAAACGAGTAAAGATGTGTCAGATATGTCAATGCGTACTAATTATGAAAATGTTTTTACGTCCGCTCGAGTACGGGATGTCTCATAGACACATATGGGACATTGTTGTAAAATACACAAGAAGTGTGGGATACAATACCTGGCTGGTCGTGTGCCTGGAGGCAGTGCAACACCCTATGTAAAATATGCCCAGAGTTTTTAACAATATTATGATAGGTGTAGGCCGGTAACCACGCCTGTCGGTTAAACCCTCATCGGCTATGGTACCGTACCGACTGTATTCCATTTATATACATTGGCACGGATATGCATGGAAGCGTCCTGAGTCGGGGGGGGGGGTGGGGGTAATATGATGCAGTCGCTTTGATTGAGGTATGTAGGTACATTTAGTAGTGAACAGCCGGGCAATCTCTGTGTGAAATTCGGGCTTGCCTCCCACCTGGGAGAGTGCATCAGTCATGCTTAGAAGGCGTGCCACTACTCAATTTTTAAACAAATTTAGCATGCAATTTTTGTGCGACTGATGATGAATGAAATGGGGGGGTGGGGGGGTAATTTTGACTAAATAACAACTTTTTCCGTTGCCACTGGGTTGGGTTAACGTGTGGTGCTATTTGAGCATGCTTTATGAGGGCACTGCATGGGACCATTATCTCGGTTTATCGTGTCTCATCCGAAAGATACCTCCCATAAGGGCCTAGTGCAAAAGTGATAAGAAAAAAAATCCCCGTACCCAGGTTCGTGAAAACGGTTGGTGGTTTAACTTGACTCGACACGAGGCGAACGCTTTTACCTTCAGTGCCACTCTATCACACCACGCTCAAGGCTAGACTAGAAAAATAATGTGCTCTGGTTGGCTGTTTCGGCGACAGTTTGAGAGACAGAATAAAGTGGAAACACCATGCATCATATATCATGTACAACAGGGCTGTGCTCTAAACCCTCTGTATTGTGCAGTTTTCCCAGGGACAAAAATAATGTCAACAGAAAAAAACAGTGGACAGAGATACTTATTTTTCCAGGGACAAACATCGCAATGTCATGCATCAGGGTCAAAACGAAATTATTCCAATGATATAGCAACATTTCTGTGACTGTTTTTTTTCTGTATTCTTGATGTTTTTTTGGTGCCAAATTGTGCTTCAATATTCAAGGTCCCTTGGTGTTCAGTAACCTATATGTAACATGCATGTTAGGAAACATTTTAAAGTGTTGTGTTGGGTGTTCCTGTGTTCGATAGCAAGGCCAGCAAACAAGACAAGTGATTGTTCTACAATTTTTAAAAAATATTCTACTCAGTTTCCAGGGACACCAGACAGAAAAGTGGATTACAGGGACAGGGTGCCATTTTTGACTGTTTCCAGGGACAAATACCCCTTAGGGGGGACACAGGTAGGCAGCCCTGATTGCACTACATCAAGAGAAAACGTAACCGCTATGCACAGGCTGAATCTTGATCATAAAAATCAATACAGATACAACAGAGACACACAAGACGGCACAGCCATATAAAGCGTTCTCCCAGTTGAAGGCAAAGAACAAAAAGAAGAGCAAGAATCAAAACAAGGGAGAAAACTAGATCTAGCTAGATCGGTGACCTGTAATTTATTTTCCTCCTTTTAACTGTTCTCCACACATTCTTCATTGAAAAACAAATAATCAAGGATTTTGCACGGCATTCGTACACTATTTATCGTCGCTGTCTGACGCTAACCGTGTATTTACACAATCAGTGATTTTACAGGAGCATCAAAAAAACATATTGTCGCCTGCCACAAAGTCAATCCCCATTTGATATACGCTTGACCCTTCTTCTTTACCGATGAGTAAACATGTGACACAATAAAAGTTGCATTAACACCCAACATTTTCGTGATAATTCAGTTACACGGTTAGTCACAAAGTCAGTGCATTGTTCTCACAATGGGAGATACGACAGCTGCCGGCAGGTTACACGATTAGCGTGACCAGTTACACGCTTATCGCATCAAAACCAGCAACAACCCGCCACATACACGATTATTTCCGTGGTATCAATGTGTGTGACAAATTTGAGCATTTTCATTGGTCGCAGACACAAGATATTTATAGAACAGACCTGCGGTGAGGTCACTGGGAAGGAGTTTCAGTAAAAAATCTATTTTTCTCATAAATTTTGTAGAATACACGGTTAGCGTCGGACAGCGACATTAATGCATCTACAGGCTTATGAATATTAGGAGCTCGTAGGTACTTTCCCAAAGGTTCATGATTTAGCAGAAAACACTTTCCAAAGGTTCATGATTTAGCAGAAAACAGACAAGATTCGTTTTTTTAATTTTTTTTAAATATGCAAAAACTATCACAACAAACTAAGGTAAAAGTTCCACTACATTTGAAAATAAAGCATGCATGGATTAAAAAAGAGAGAGAGAGAGAGAGAGAGAGAGAGAGAGAGAGAGAGAGAGAGAGAGAGAGAAGAGAGAGAGAGAGAGACGAGAGAGAGTGAAAAAAAAAGACGAAGCATGCAAGCATAAGTGCAAGAAGATGTAAAAAAAGATGTTTTTAAAGTCCATCACAAGAAATGCATTCGTACTTGACACAGATCAAAAAAAGTTTAAAACAGTACGAAGGACTCGCTACAATCGACGGTCAAATATAATGACTCTGAACGCACATAGTCTACGTCGTGATCTGATTGTCGACAAACGACAGTTCTAAGCTGCGTGAAAGGGAACTATCAAAACAGTTCTGTGCTCTGACCAGACACTGAGAAAGAAACGAACAAGAAAAAGGAAGGACGGACGGACGGACGGACGGAACGGACGGACGGAGGAATGGGGAAAAAAAGGGAACGGGAAAAAACCCAACACGTCACCTTTTCTGTCCGGAATGGGAAGCAGCCGCCTCACGCGCTTTCACTGGAGAAGGTGAAGAGAGACGATGATAATATGATGACATTTCACTCACAATGAAACACTCACAAGCTTTCCACAAAAGAGAGAGTAGAGAGAGAGAGAGAGAGAGAGAGAGAAGAGAGAGAGAGTAGAGAGCGAGAGAGAGAGAGAGAGCAGAGAGTAGAGACAAGAGATGAGAGAGAGTGAGAGAGAGGAAAGAGAGGGTCTGAGGAGAAGAGAGAGAGAGAGAGAGAGAGGAGAGAGACAGAGAGACGAAGTAAGAGAGAGAGAGAGACTAGAGAGAGACAGTGTGGTCATGTGTGAGAGAGAGAGAAGTAGAGAGAGAGGAGATGTTAGAGAGAGAGAGAGAGAGAGAGTCAGAGAGAGAGAGAGAGAGAGAGAGAGTTAGAGAGTATCTTTAATCTGTAGTCGGTACGTTGGGCAGTTAAACCACTTTTGGCATTTGAAACCAACAGGAGAATGTATACAAGTGTGTGTGGCTGTGTGTGTGTGTGTGTGTTATGGTGTGTGTGTATGTGTGTGTGCGTGTGTGCGCGTGTAAGTGCGTGCGGGTGTGCATCTCTCTCTGAGTGTGTCAATGGAAGGGAAGGGAGGGATCACTGATAAGACAAGGGATGTAATCCCATAGAGAAGCTGTCTATAGAAATGGAGACCCCCAGTTCTTTCCCTTGAATGAAAAACGGGCCTTCAATTGTGTGTGTTGTGATGTGTGTGTGTGTGTGAGTGTGTGAGTGTGTGTGTGTGTGTGTGTGTGTGTGTGTAGTGTGTCTGTTTCACACTGTAGGCTTACTTCAAGTTCAATCATACTTTAATATCCCCAAAAGAGAAATTCAGGTTAGGTGCAACAACGACAGAAATACAACGTAACTGAAAGAACATTAATCAAACGAATGAAGGGATATCAAAATTTATATGATTTTTTTAAAAATACGCAGCAAAAATACAATTTGCCCAAAACCCCATAAACATTCATGTGATATTTTGAAACAGCAGGAATTAAACTGTAGCGAAATAATCTACAGAATGATAAATGAAATAAATGAAAACAGAATATGCGTGGTCAATTTGATAATTGATTCTAATTGTAGCTCCTCCGATAGGCTGTTTGTGCATGTGGCAAATGCTAAGAATATCACCCCCCCCCCCCCATTGCACCCTTACCCATTCCATTTCATTCAGTCGGTTTCAGGTTTAGGGTTGAGGGTTTATGGATAGGGTTAGGGATAGGTTTAGGGTCAGTTAAGTGTCAATATCATAACCATCATTTTATCTTTGGTGCTTGGTGGATTAGACGGTTTCAGTATAGGCTAGGAAAAGGGTTTGGGGTAGGGTTAGGGTATAGGCTTAAGGTGAGCTTAGTGTCAAATACAAAACAACAAAAGTTGTGATGACTAATCTTACCCTAACCCTATTCCTAGCCCTAACCCTAAACTGAAATCGTCTGAAATGAATGGAAGGGACATGGGATGGGGGCTGTTCTTAACACTTGCCGTACATGTTTATGATGAGGATATAAAGGCAATTCATCATCATCATCTAGAAACAGTTACCCCACACCTGCTCTCCAAAATAAAAACGCAAGGTAGACAACATTATTATCTCAGAAGTATTATGCCTAAACTGATACAAAAGCAATTATTATCATCCTTATTATCTAAATATTACTACATTATTCCTCCGAAGTCAGAGTGCGGCTGCCCACGTGGTGGGGCAATAAAAAAACCGGTCACATACACGTAATGTTCTCATCTCTAGCAGGTGCATTTGTACCAAAGTGTTCATGTGCTTCGGCTGTTTGGGATGATCCCTGGAGTCTTTAAGCCAGGTGATCCCTGGAGTCTTTAAGCCAGGGTACGACAACAACATTACTACATTATATTTATTACCTTATTTTTCAGATTATAAGGCGATATTTTTTTCCCCAGACCCCTGTGCCTTATAATATGACTGAAAGAAAATACAATCACAAAATCTGACTTTAGTTTTTAAATTTGGGGAGTACGCCTTAAGCGGGTGACAGACTATGCGACTGCCTCATATGACTCGATCAGGTCGTGACGTAGATCAAATTTTGTTTCCCGCACAGAAGAGGTCACAAGCCATCTGACTCGATCAGCTCGATTTAGAACCCGCCCTATTCGGCCCTGTCACGTCCCTGACTGGGGCCGACTGAGTCAGACCGATCGAGCAGGATGGTATGCAAATAGGGCATTTGCCACGAGTGTTCGCTCTCTATACTAGACTACTAATTTGCCTGTCGTACTCGTTCTGCCCGAGTTACGCTGACCTTTCTAATTCAACTCTCTATATTCAACTCGGTGAAATTCAAGGTTGCCCTCACGTGGCAAAAGCCCTATTAATGAGGTGAAATGTCATGACCTGATCGAGTCACATGAGGCAGTCACATAGTCTGTCGCCGGCTTTATATATGGAGGTGTGCTTTTAAGCTTATAGTCAGAAAAATATGCCAGAGTACCAAAGGGGGCGCGTACCCCTCAAAATGATGCAAACAATGACACAAGCATAACATACAATCTCTACGATTTCAACGGGGGGGGGTACGCACGTACCCAACAAGCTCGCAGACCTGTTAGTACTCTATATAATTTATTGCGATGTAAAACAACTAAAAACCCTGCCCTGTGTTAAAAAAAAGGCAATCGCAAGAAGAAGAAAAACCCCAACCCGACATAAACAAAATTAACGGAAAACAATTGTTAAAACGAACAAAACATCTTGATCCACTACAATACCAAAATCTTCCTCCTTGCTAAAAAAAAAAGAAGAAAAGAAAAAAGATACAAGATAATACACCATATTTTTTGGGACTATAACTATAAGTACAGTGGAACCTCCCTTATAAGACCTTCAAAAATCATCCAAAATGAGGTGTTATCGACCACTGCAACTAGGGTAATTGCTGCCATTGACGGCAAGAGTTAATCCCTTGTTGGTCAGTATCCAAAAGGGCATTCACTCTTGCAAAAGTCAGCCATTCAGACTGGCCTCAAATCGGGTTATTGGCGAGAGTTATTCCCTTGTTTGGTCAGTACTCAAGCATCTTCCCGGCCCCACCCACCAAGGGCATTCACTCTTGCAAAAGGTATTCGTTGCAGTGGCCAATAAGGGAAGGGTCTTATAAGGGAGGTAATTTCAATACTTACAAAGAAGGGCAGTGTCTCAGAGAAGTAGGTCTTATGTGGGAGGGAGTCTTATAATTGGGATGTCTTATAAGGGAGGTTCCACTCTACTATAAGGCGATACTTTTTTCCCCAAGATGATACCACAGAGCCTTATAATATGACTGAAAATATATTAAGAAAATATAATTACTAAGAAAATCTGAATTTTGTGTAAAATTTCAGAGGTGCGCCTTATAGTCCAAAAATTATGGTCATACTTATTTTGTTAATATAAAAAAAGATGATACAGTAGAACCTCCCTTTAAGACCTTCAAAAATCATCCCAAATGAGGTCTTATAAGGGGCCTGTGGTCTTATAAGGGAGGGGTCTTGTAAGGGAGGTAATTTTAATACTTGCAAAGAAGGGCAATGTCTCAGAGAAGTAGGTCTTATGTGGGAGGGCGTCTTATAATGGGATGTCTTATAAGGGAGGTCCCACTGTACCGGTAATTCTAATAACTTTTACAAGAAAGAAATATATGATCTACTTTAGTAGAGACATCGGAGCAAACATGTCAAGCCATAAGCCAACATTAGTTTAAACTTAACCTTCCTAGCACCACGGGAGAATCCATTCACCCAGTTCATCACTCTACACTCAGGGCTCCCAATCGTCCTGCAATATATAAGGGGTCCCAGGGACTCCTTCACTCACAGTATAGAGGGTCCTAGAGGCGGGATAGAGGGTCCCAGTGGCATTGCGAATGCTAAAAAGAATTTTTCTAGTGCACCACTCAACAACAGGGACCCCCTGCACATTCTTTTAGAGAGTCTTTGAGAATTTTATTATATGGAAGCCCTGACACTCCCACCAAATGCAAAGACATTCACTGCCAAGTACCCTGCCATGCGTTTGTCTATTTTTAGAACTTATGTCAGTGATGTTTTTTCTCCATTAAAGCAACGCATGCGCACTAAAAAAAAAAAGTTACTCCCCTCTTGTCGGTCGAGGTGCATGGGTGCTCCTGGGAAATTAAAAAAATCCTGTAAGGCAGGGGAGGCCCTGAGGCGCGGAGTGCAGGGACAGCGCCCCTCCTGGGGGTTCCAGGGGGCAATGCCCCCCTGGAAGCTGAAGGGAAACAACAGTTTCCAATGTAACTGACAGGTTCTTGTTGCACTTTCACTTCTGGTTGTTAAACTTCATGACCTCTCTAACCAGCAAAATGCATCTTCTCAAATTCTCATAATCCGGCGACGCCGGCTCCAGCCAGTAACAAAAAAATCCTGAACTTCAGGACATCCTGAAAGCAGGAGCATCCTGAAAGCAGGAGCATCCTGAAAGCAGGAGCATCCTGAAAGCAGGAGCATCCATGTAGGTGGAACGGACAACCAAAAATGTTGACCCTTTCACCGCCAACGTCGCATTTTTGCACCACAATGGTTTAACACCCATGTCACTAAAAGGCATCCAATCCAGACCTGTTATCCAAAGACCCTATTTTTTTTTTTATTTTGGGAGGTAAGGATAGGCCTAATGTCACACAGAGGAATTCACAATATTTCAGATTTTTTTTTTTTCTCTATCCAGTTAAGTTTAAAAGTATATTTTGGCTGGCAGCGAAAGGGTTAAAAAAAACCCACAAAACCATGGTGCTAGAAGAGTTAAGAAGACTAGCAATGAGTACCGAACAGAAAGAGAAAAAAATCCTAAATTTGCCCAGAACTATTAAGTTTGTCCATCCACCTCATGTAAAAAAAACCACTACCAAAACAACCCTTAGACAAACTGCTGACCAGAACAAGAAAGAAAGACAAAAAAAGACTGAAAACCTAATAGATAATCAAATAAGAAACGCCCCCATCACCATTTCCACATACCATCTTGATCTTCTGAAACAGTATCGAAAGAAGAAAACTACAAAACCGACTACAAACTGTCACATCATCAATTAACTCACTCAGGACGAATGAGCCGGATCCGGCTCATTGCTCGCACAACCGTTTAGAACGAATGAGCCGGCTCCGGCTCATGAGAGTTTTCAAGAGGTTTTGATTTCTGGCGTGCAACCAGCTTTCAAGTGCGACGTCATAACCTATTTTTGGTTTGCTTTGACCTTGCCTCTCTTGAAATCAACCAATCATTGCAGACTTTACATTCAGGTTTGGTTGTAGAGGGGGGTCAAAGATGGGACTGTGAAATTTTCCTTATTTCTATGTGTGACGTGTTTTTGTCAATAGGAGACAAACGACGAAGGCATGGAATCTGATATTTTACGATCGCTTAGTGCATGGTGTTAGTAATCTTATCTGAAAATATCAGTCCATAACTTTTCATAACTTTTTTTGTGGTGATGGGTTTTCGAACCTAGTCAAATGGCCCGTCCGAAACGGTTGTAAGGGGAAGCAACTGGCCAGTGCCGAGTGAGTTAATAATAATAAATAGGATTCATAACCCAAGAGCACCATTCTGTGATCCACACTGATTCTCTTTATGTGTCATATTTATGCAGTGTTCGTGAAAGGTTTCTATATGTGATTATGACTATGCTATTATATGATTTTGGTTTATTCCTTTTCTTCTTCTTTCGTCCCTTCCCCCCTGTTCCTTTATGACATGGGCAGAAAGGCCTACTCATTAAAATGATTTGTCTGTTCGTTCGTTCTCAGTCTTTACAATCTCTCTGTGTCTCTTTCTTTCTCTGGCTCCTCTAACTAACCGAAAATTTGGATCAGGAATCTGTGGTGTAGGTGAGTAGTTTCTGCTCTCTCTCTGCCTCTCTCTCTCTGTCCTCCCTCTGTGTGTCTCCCTCTCTCTCTGTCTTGTGTATTTTTTTTGTGTGTGTGTGTGTGTGTGTGTGTGTGTGTGTGTGTGTGTGTGTGTGTGTGTGTGTGTGTCTGTCTGTCTGTGTGTGTGTCTTACTAGCTCTCTCTCTCTCAGCTAACTCACCGGAAGGGTTAGGTACCCTAGGTGTAGGTGAGTAGTTGCTGCTCTCTCTGTGCCTCTCTCTCTCTGTCTTGTGTATTTATGTGTTGTGTGTGTGTATGTGTGTGTGTGTGCGTGTCTGTGTACGTGCGTGTGTCTGTGTGTCTTACTAACTCTCTCTCTCTCTCTCTCTGTCAGCTAACTCACCGGGATAGAGAAGGTGAGATTAGCGTCCAATCGGTCAGAGACCCTTATGGACGGCAACTCACCGGAAGGGTTAGGGACCCTAGGTGTAGGGGAGTAGGTGCTGCTCACTCTCTCTCTCTCTGTTTCTCTTTCTGTCTCTCATAGACCCCTCCCGGTGTAATGATAATAACAAGTGTCAGTGTCAGTGTCTTTCTGTCTCTCTGTCTGTGTCTGTGTGTGTCTCTCTCTCTCTGTCTCTCTCCTTCTCTCTCTGTCAGCTAAGTAACTCACTGGAAGGGTTAGGGACCCTAGGTGTAGGGGAGTAGTTGCTGCTCACTCTCTCTCTCTCTGTTTCTCTTTCTGTCTCTCTCTGTCTGTGTGTGTGTCTCTCTCTGTCTCTCTCCTTCTCTCTCTGTCAGCTAAGTAACTCACTGGAAGGGTTTAGGGACCCTAGGTGTAGGGGAGTAGTTGCTGCTCACTCTCTCTCTCTCTCTCTCTCTCTCCTTCTCTCTTTCTGTCTCTCTGTCTGTGTCTGTGTGTGTCTCTCTCCTTCTCTCTCTGTCAGCTAAGTAACTCACTGAAAGGGTTAGGGACCCTAGATGTAGGGGAGTAGTTGCTGCTCACTCTCTCTCTCTCTCTGTTATTCTCTTTCTGTCTCTCTGTCTGTGTGTGTGTCTCTCTCTCTCTGTCTCTCTCCTTCTCTCTCTGTCAGCTAAGTAACTCACTGGAAGGGTTAGGGACCCTAGGTGTAGGGGAGTAGTTGTGTGCTCACTCTCTCTCTCTCTCTCTGTTTCTCTTTCTGTCTCTCTGTCTGTGTCTCTGTGTGTGTGTCTCTCTCTGTCTCTCTCTCCTTCTCTCTCTGTCAGCTAAGTAACTCACTGGAAGGGTTAGGGACCCTAGGTGTAGGGGAGTAGTTGCTGCTCACTCTCTCTCTCTCTCTCTCTCTCTTTTCTCTTCTCTGTGTGTGTGTCTCTCTCTCTGTGTCTCTCTCCTTCTCTCTCTGTCAGCTAAGTAACTCACTGGAAGGGTTAGGGACCCTAGGTGTAGGGGAGTAGTTGCTGCTCACTCTCTCTCTCTCTCTCTCTGTTTCTCTTTCTGTCTCTCTGTCTGTGTCTGTGTGTGTCTCTCTCTGTGTCTCTCTCTCCTTCTCTCTCTGTCAGCTAAGTAACTCACTGGAAGGGTTAGGGACCCTAGGTGTAGGGGAGCAGGTGCTGCTCACTCTCTCTCTCTCTCTCTCTCTCTGTTTCTCTTTCTGTCTCTCTGTCTGTGTGTGTCTCTCTCTCTGTCTCTCTCTCCTTCTCTCTCTGTCAGCTAAGTAACTCACTGGAAGGGTTTAACTGGGACCCTATGTGTAGGGGAGTAGTTGCTGCTCACTCTCTCTCTCTCTCTCTCTGTTTCTCTCTCTGTCTCTCTCTCTCAGCTAAGTAACTCACCGGAAGGGTTAGGGACCCTAGGTGTAGGGGAGTAGGTGCTGGCGATTTCCTCGCCATCTGCCACCTCCAGAGACTCATCGTAGGGCTGGTTCTGGTGAAGTCTGGCCTGAACACACACACACACACACACATATGTATATACACACACACAAACACATCAAGTAAAAATAAAAATTGGTACAATTCAAATTGAATTTTCTTAGGTGGTGTCCTGAACAGGCTCTACTGAACTCCACCGAAGTGACTCAGCAGCACTGCAGTGTCTCCTCGGTTGGTTGCCTCCTGATGGCCTAACATACTGAGATTCGCTCCCATTGGACTGCTGGTCTCGGATTCTGCAACCTGAACAAGCTGACGCATGGCTGCGAGTTGGGATTCGGAATGAGCGGCATGGGAGCAACGCCACTGTACGACCCAGAAGATGGGACAGCAAATTTTTTTAATTTTATTATTGAGTTTTCAACGCATCAGTGACCTAGGTTCAAATCCCAGCCACGCCTTTTTCTTTCTTTCTTTCTTTATTAATCGCTGACAGTTTCCCGTCATATGAGCACTGATGCATCATGCTGATGTCATGCGCCTTATAACTAAGAAATAGTTAGCCCCAGCATGTCCGTCTTCGGCTGGAGAAAATCTATATGAGAATTTCTAGAACAAAGTATGAAGGAGAACGGACCAGTCAGGCAGAAAGACAGTAGATTTTAAAACGGTAAGCAAAGAGAAAAGGCAGAATCAAAGAGTGATACTGGCTAATTAGAGAAAGTTACAAGCACACAACTTCCAGAAGATGGGGAAACCATTGTACTGAGACACCCTCCGCCCCCTCTGTATCCCCACGGGGAGAGACTCGTGGAGGGGGTGGGGTTATTCAGCTCCCCATAACGGAGGCACAAGCCACTGCCCCAGCCCTTTCTTTCCAGTTAGTTGGGACAGTCAAACTGAAAGTCGAGTCCTTTGGATGTGGACTTAAAGCAAGTCTGACCCTTTCATGGTCTGTGCGCTTTATGCACTTGAGAAAAAAAAGGAGACAGTTTTAAGTCAATAAAAGCAGAGAGAAATCCTGAGCTGCCTGGTATGACTATGAAACAGATTCTTCTTCTTCTTCTTCGGGTAATGTCCACCTGCCATAGCCGTCAATTATTGACATGTATGATGTACTGGGGTTCAAAGAATTTATGCTGCGCAGGAAAAACAAAAACAAAAGCTAGATAGATAAGAGGGCATGCGAGGTTGGGCACCCCTGGCTAGTCCGAGAACACCCAACCCCACACAGAGAAGAAACAAAGTGTATCTATATATATGATCTTTATGCAGGGAGCTTCAGCACCTTCGAGGTGAAGGAGCTGAGCGTGGGAGACTCAACATTTTCTGGTGGCAAGGAGTTCCAGTCGTGGATGGCTTTGGGAAAGAAGGGAATTGTTTGCGGAAGTCGGTTCTTCTTCTTAACTGTACGTGACCACAATCATCATGTTGATTATTTTGCTATGGAACCATTTCCCAAGTTCCCCCCCTCCCCTTCTTCCCACCCCCTGCCCCTCAATAAAAAATGGATGGAGCTGCGCCAGCGGTGACACACTCTTATTTAGTCTCAAGGTGGGAGACGACAAAACTCACATCAAAAGGCAAAGATAAAGATGTATTTGGTATATTTGTTATTTTATATTCTAGTCACAGAGACCTATCTCTGTGAAATTCGGGCTGCTCTCCCCCGGAGATGCGCGTCGCCGCAAGTGCAGCGCCTAGCCCATCCCAATTTTAAAAAACCCAAAAAACTTTTTATGGGGGGCTACAGGGTCAGGAGGGTGTGTGGACACACTTGGAAAACCTAGCTATCAATTTGGCCATACCAGGCAGCAGGATTTCTCTCTGCTCTTACCGACTTTCAACTGCCGTGGGATTTTTACGTGCGTAAAGCACACGGGTCAGACTAGTTTTAAGTACCCATCCGAAGGACTCGAGACGTTCAGTTCAATTTTCCTGTCAAACTAGGAAGAAAGGGCGAGGCCGGGATTCGAACCCGGGTCACTCACGCTGCAGTCACGCATTATATTTTGGCAGGTGAACGTCTTAACCACTCTGCCACCTTTTTCTCTAATAGATGCAGACTATAACAGGGCTGGCCAAAACTAGTAGTGTGGTAGCAATTGGCTAGTATAAAAATCTGTGGGCAAGTAGATTTCAAAAGTCACTAGCCTGATACGCGACTGTAAATTTCAGTACTGCACGGCACTGTCTCTTTACCGCAAAGTCTCCCCACACCATATGTCCCATCCAACCCACTATCAAATCAAGCTTAACTGTCTGTTAAGATAACAACATGTCAGCACTGATACTGAAAAGAAAGAAAAGCCAGCCTCCTCAATCTCCTCCTCCCCTTTTCTATCCCCCCCCCTCATCATTTTTCATTTATCTCTTTCTGGGGTATCCCATTCTTTTTTTCTTTTTCCTTTCTCTTCTTTTCTTCTCTCTCCTTCCCTCTCTCCTCTGTGTGTGTGTGTGTGTGTGTGTGTGTGTGTGTGTGTGTGTGTGTGTGTTCAGTGTGTGTTTCAGGGATTTTGTTGTTTTCTTCGGGCTAGTGAAAATGTGTTCAGGTGAGTAACATTTTTCAGTTACTCGCCCGGAAGGGGAGTGAAATTTCTAATGTTTGTCCAGCCCTGCTATAAGTTTATTTATAAATGTTGATTTTATCACAGTTTCTGGCTTCACTTACAGTTGATAGATGTACACCTAGATCTAGCTACCATCAACCATTCATTTAGCTTACAACAGTGGCAGCTGCATCACTACATGCTTCAACTTGAGTGGAGACCCTCCTGGCTTGTCTTTTGTCATGGCAACGACTAAACTAGTCACTTTTAGCATTGTTTTATCCCAAGGTCTTGACTTTCCAAGAGTCCACGTCTACTCGCAAGCTACAGGGCTACCTTCAGACCAAAAACAACCAAGACAAACTGTTGTACGCACGTTTCTTTCGTCGTCATCATCATATGGGTCCATAATTGCTTGCTTTGGTTTCTCCCCAGGAACGCGCTGTGACAGTGCCAGAAATTGATTCTTAGTTTCGTAACTACGTTCGACACGACATTGTTTAACTAAATTGTAGATCCTACGCTTATGAATCTCCACAAAATTTTAAAAATGTAGTAGGCGTTGCAAAAATCATACAAAAAAAGAAACTAATACCCGATTTTTACGCAATATTTAATTATTGTACGAAACTGTTATCTTTTTTTCTCACTTCCGTTTCTGCAGTGTTTGCGTTTGTCAACATAATGCGAAATGAGAGATTTCGATTTTTATCGCGACAGCCTTAAAACGTCTGCGTTATCGGATTAATCGTGGAGGATGAACCGGCAAGGCAAAAGAAGCGTAACTGTTGAATACCAGCGTTCCAGTTTTGACAGCGATAAAGGCAGTCCCAGCGGCAGGGAAGCCAAGTATAAGCAGACCGTTCTTTTCCACGTAGATTCTGCTCCCAACGTCACCACTGGCACTGCCGCGGCGGAATCGCCAAAACTAAGCTCTCCACGGTAAGCTTTTTCATGTTTGTACAAGTAAAAGGGGTGGGGCTGGAGAGGGGTGGTGTTGATTACTCGATTACGGTGATGCATTGTACGGAATCGTTTAAAAAAAAAAGCAAGGTCAGTGACTCACTGAGTGAGATGCAGAACTTGACTTGAACTAGTTGAAGTTGAATACACATTTTGGGCAGCTATTGCGAAATACCGTTTCTTTTTTCTTCTTCTTTTGGACTTTTCCCTATAGCAACCGCAGTCACAGCTGACTATTATGTCGCTGTATTTGGAAGGATCTACGGGAATGCGCAAGACAACAAACTATCAAGAAGAAGGAAGTGGATAGGATTAGGAGAAAAAGAAGAAATATGTGAATCTGAATCTGAATTTGGCTACGCTGCTCTGTCCCACTGGACACTTATACAGCGCTGTGCGTTGCGACAGAAAGAAAAATAAACCAAACTAAAAATCAACACAAAAACAAAGGAACTAAAAATAGAATTCTCCCCAGCGTTTCATGTCTCAGGTCAGGCCAATCCGGCTACCGTAGCGGTCCCAGGGGACGTACCCCGACCGGCACAGCCCCAACCATCATAGAATATATATATAGAATTTAGAAAGCTTGGCCCAGCCAGCCAGGTCCCGTTTCAAAAAGGCTACCAGTGTGATAACTTAATTTGAAAATTGAAAGAGAGTGGGTGGGGGAGGGGGTGCATGTGAAGTCAATAACTGTTAGTGTTACGCCAAAAGGGGCCTAAGAAACACTTTAAAAACGTTTGCGGAAAAATATTACAAGCTCTTATAACTTATAATATAAGTCTGATTGGTAAAAAAAAAAGTATTATTTTAATAACCAAACTTTAAAGTTTAATGGACCAATCAACAACTAGAAATGTATTAACAAGTCACATGATATTTCCGGATAGTTTGCCGCTTGCTGGGAAGAACAAAACGCTATGCGAACTATCGGCAAGCGAAGGGTGTTTCTTAGACCGCTTTTGCCGATTTGAACGAGCGCAACGTAGCGTTAGCCCTGTCGCAGTCAAAAGTGTAGCTCGTGCAAATCTGCCGCTCGCTATTATGAGAGTGTGTATTTTGCGACATTGAGCATGAACCACAAATTTCACTTTTTTGTAGGGTTAGGGGTTAGGTAAATGGTTCAAGTAAAGAAAGAGTGAAATTTGTGGTTGTCGCAAATACAGACTCTCATAGTAGCGAGCGGCAGATTTGCACGAGCTACACTTTTGACTGCGACAAGCCCTTGTGAAACGGCCCCCAGATTCCTTTTGTATAGTGATCCAGAAAAAATATCTCTGAAAATTCAAGCTTTTTTTTCTCCCTCCCAAATTCAAACTGATGAGTGATATTGAAATATTTGAATTCTTAACAAGTTTAAAAAAGAGTTGACCCATACAACTACAAAGTACAAGCAATAGGTGGTGGGCCAAGCTCCAAGTTCAAGAGGAAAAGAATACCATGTTTATGTGGGTATTATTTCCCACAGTTAAAGCTGACATTTGATTAACATTTAATTGACATTTATATTTTAATGCTCATTGCTGCAAATTAAATGCAAATTTGTTTTTGTTGTGTTCATAGAGAAAACGAGCAAATGCACATATACATGCACGCACGCACACACAGTGACACACACACCGTCTAATAGTAATACACTAGCGCATCGCCGAGTACCAGTAACGCCTAGTAATGGTAACGCATAGTAACGGTAACGCCAAGTACTGGTAACGCTGAGTACAGCAAATTTGAAGCGATTCGGTTAAGAAACGGCGGAGTTATAAGGCCCCGTTTCCCGTTGGCGCTGCTGTGAGAGTGACGCGCTCTCCATAGTAACGGTAACGCCTAGTAATGGTAACATGTAGTAACGGTAATGCCAAGTACTGGTAACGCTGAGTACAGCAAATTTGAAGCGATTCGGTTAAGAAAAGGCGGAGTTATAAGGCCCCGTTTCCCGTTGGTGCTGCTTTGAGAGTGACGCGCTCTCCCGATTCTCGTCAAATTTCCTGCCATGCTTTGCCAAGGCGATTCAGTTAAGAAACGGCGGAGTTATTTGTGAAAAGGTGAAGCGGCGTATAGCGCACACGTTTCTTAACTGATTCGCTTCCGGTTTGGCACACCGATAGGCACCGTCCCCGGTCATCTACCTGCCAAATTCGAAGGCAATCGGCCCAGAAACACCGGAGATACGGGCGCCGAGAGGCCGGCGGATGCGCGTTTCGTGCATTTGCGAAACCGTGCAAATGACACGGCCGCCTCGGTTGCCGCTGCCATCGCCCCGTTAGGGCTCACAGCAAATTTGACGCGATTCGGTCGAAAAACGGCGGAGTTATAAGGCCCGTTTCGTGTTTCAGACACACAGACACACACACACGGACGGACAGTTGGCTTTTTACTATATGATGTATCACGAGAAGTGGATAGACGTTAAATGAAAGACACACACACACACAGTGACACACACACACACACACACACACACACACACACACACACACTCACTTACTTGAATGAACAGTGTCACGCAGAATACACACATTACACAACAAAATGTTTTGCATAAATTTATTTTTGGATTTTCCATTTCACTGTTTTCAGCCTCTTCTTTGTAATATTCAGTTTAAATATACTGTTCAACATTCAACACAGCAACTGAATGACAAAAAGTGCAGTTGGAGAGAGAGCATACATGTGAGAGAGGGAGACAGACAGACATATGAAAAGTCGGTAAACACAGTTACTACAATACTAGGTAGGTAGGTAGATAGAGACAGGCTTCATCAGCCTAGGCCTCGCGGCCTATTAAATGTCCCCTCAATATTCAATCAAATCAAATCAAATCAAATCACAGTTCTCAAGGAGAAATTTTGTTCAGGTGCCAGAATAACAAAGACATCGACATTCAGCATGCATGAATAGGAGCAAAAAACTACACATAATACACACTTAAAGATACACATTACATGTGGATACATACACATCTAAGGGATGAGCATGCATAGTTTCTTTTAACACGATGAACACTAAGGATCATGAGTTTAGGAGGTGGATGGATCTGGGGATGAAGGATTTATGTGCCCTGGAGTTGACTTTAAATTTTTTGTAGCGACGTCCAGAAGGTAATGGTTCGTAATGTTTGTTCAAAACGTGGGAGGTGTCAGTTACAATCTTCCTTTGACTTTGTTTTTGTTTTCAATTGTTCTGAGCAAGTTTTAAAAAACCAAATCAATCAAAATCACAAAAAAGTCTGAAAATGAAATTTAGGAAGATTGTCTAGAAGATTTTTAAAAGTATTAATATTTGTGTGCAAACTTAGCCCCTTAACCCTTCCACCGCCAATGTCGCATTTTAATTTTTAGTACCACAATAGTGTAACACACAAACTTTTTTCTCTTTTTTTCTGTTTTATTCATCTTTATTTACAGGTAACCACTGCTTATTATACATGAATGTTGAATCATACATTATATGAATGTTATTTGTAAATGTATGAAGAAGGAATAAAATGTTTAATACAAAACAATAGTGTAACACCCATGTCATTGAAAGGCATCAAATCAGGACCTGTTATCCAAAGACCCTATTTTCGTATTTTTGGGAGGTAAGGATAGGCTTAATGTTATACATGTCACAGAGGAATTCGCAATATTGCAGATGTTTTATTTTCTCTACCCAGTTAAGTTTAATGGGGGTTTGTTTTGGCTGAAAAATAGCTGGCGGCGAAAGGTTAACTGCCAGAGAAAATTAAAGAAAAAAACTCATGGGGCAAATCATGCCATGAAAAGGACAACTGAGATAGAGCCAATCTGGCAAAATGGTCTGGGGATATTGCTCTCTTGACTGTGTTAGAGCAAAAACTAGCATATCAGAGTTATTCCTCTTCATCTGATGACGTCATCAGTGATTTCATCAGATCAGTATGTGATACGTTCACTGGTGGCAGTCAAGGGGTTAATGTTAGTGTCAAGATCATTCCAGTAAACAGCAACTCTGTTACTCCCACAGTGTTAGTAAAGTAACATTTTATTTTGTTAGCACGGCAATGTTTAATAAACGGCAAAAAAAAAAACCAATTTTAATCCGTCAGATTTTCTAGTGCTAGTGATTTGTGGGGATGAAAAGAAAGTATCAACATGAACGTCATCAGTATTGTTGAAAATGTTGTAAAGTTACTGAAAGTGAATGAAAAAGGATGCAGCCAGAGAGAGAGTGTTGAGTACTTCTAAAAACGAGAGGCAGACAGACACACACACAGAGACACATTGATCTAGAGAAACAACGAAAGCGTGTGATAAAATCAATAAATCTTTTTTTTAAAAAGCACCTTGAGGCTGCATTCCAACAACATGTGTTGACGGCTTATCATCGAGGTTTATTGGCCTGTAGCCTAGCGATTGCACCCCCTCCCCCTTCACCCTCTCCCCCTACTCAGGCTACTGTAACCAGTAATCAAACTGATATGAACTCATTCAAGTCGTTCCGGCCATATATATATGTCCGGAATTAATAGATAATCAATTTGATGTATTTGCTTCACGAGTAAATCTTTGAAAACCAACCTTGGTCACTTCTAATCGCCTACTCCCTAGAAGGGCACATTTTGCATCTCGACTTTGCTTTGAGTGGTTTGTTGTGGGGAAACATGAGTTTTTCATATAAAGCTATATAAAAAAGTCGATCTACCACTCCCTATGTTCGAAACTGAAGTAAAAACCACGGAATCTCTCCATTTCTCCTTTGTTATAAAGTATGTTTGTTTGTGGTAGGCGGAGTGATTGTGAGGCTTTTTTAATAAATCAAAATCATTGGGAAGATTGTACAGAAGATTTTTAAAAGTATTGATATTTTGTGCAAACTTAATGTTAGTGTCAAGATCATTCCAGTAAACAGCAACTCTGTTAGTAAAGTAACATTTTCTTTTGTTAGCACGGCAATGTTTAATAATAAAAAAATGTTGCCATCAGATTTTCTAGTGCTAGTGATTTGTGGGGCTGAAAAGAAAGTATCAACATGAACGTCATCAGTATTGTTGAAAATTTGGTAAAGTTACTGAAAGTGAATGAAAAAGGATGCAGTCAGAGAGAGAGAGAAAATGACTGAGTACTTAGATGAGAGGCAGACACACAGACACACAGAGACACATTGATCTAGAGAAACAACGAAAGCGTGTGATAAAATCAATAAATCTTTAAAAAAAAAAGAACCTTGAGCGCATTACAACCCAAATGTTGGACAGCTTATCATGGAGGTTATTGGCTGTAGCTAGTGACTGCACCCCTCCACCCCAACCTTTCCCCCCCCTTCCCCACTCCCTACGTATCCTGTAATCATAATGACTATAACTCATTCAACTCCATGGCGCTTGGTTCCAGTTGCGTTGAATGTTCTAATTTTAATATTGAGCTGTGATCTTATTTATTCACTGTTTATGTTTAGTGACGTGCCATCGCAGATGTAGACCATGTTTTTGGACAATAAATGTGTGACTTGGACTTGTTTAAGTCGTACGGCCATATAGATGTCCGGAATTAAATTGATCGTTGTCAATGGAGTATTTGTTCAAGGAAGTAAATCGTGCAAACCATACCTTGTTCACTTCTAAGCTACGCTTCATCCTTAGACCACAGTTTTGCCTTGACTTGCTGTAGTGTTTGTGTGTGGGGTAACAATGGGCGTAGAGAGTTTTTCTATATAAAGTATATATAAAATTTAAAAAAAAGTCTGATCTACCTACTCCCTATGTTAGACCCTGAAGTAAAAACCTGTAACCATTTTCTCTTCTGTTATGATGTGGTGAGGTGGGGTGTGAGTGATGTGGGAGGTTTTTTAAACCTTTCAACGCCCAGCCTGAGTTTCAGCAAAAAAATACCATTAGACCGGACTTAACATTATGGCAGTGTGGGAATCCTCTGTGCGCAGTGAAAGCAAGCTAGCTATCGTTGCCTCCAAAATTAAGAAATAGGGGCTTTGTAACCAGGCCTGATTTGGCTTTTGGGTGACATGGGGGGTAAACCCATTGTGGTGCAAAATGCGACATTGTCGGTGAAAAGGGGTAATACAGTGGAACCTCCTTAAATACCTCCCATATAATAAGACTCCTCCCACATAAGACCTACTTCTCTGATACATTGCCCTTATTGTAAGTATTAAATACCTCCCTTTAAGACCCCTCCCTTATAAGAACCCTCCTTATAAGACCCCTCCCTCTAAGACCCTCCTTATAAGACTCATTTTGGAGATTTGAAGCGCTATAAAGTTATAAGGAGATTCCACGTATTCAAAATCAATTGCGAACGAATGAGTAAACAAATAAAAGTGTACATGAACAGTGCAAGTTCAGTCAACAGCTGTGCTGACATTTTTATTATCTTTTCACGCGTATACACAATACACGTTCACTCTTATAAGTTTAATACCAGGTTCTCATCTCTGTATCAATGCCACAGACATCGTGTATATAGCACACTACACACACCATACAACGAAACTTTGAGACTCTCGATGCCGAAATATGCCGTTTAATAGCCAACCATAACCCGCGCTCAAACTCATCACAAAGGCAGTAATGCTAGCGATAACCCGTCACCGCCAACGTCGCATTTTAGCACCAACAATGATTGAACACCCATGTCACTAAATGGCATCAAATCGGGTTATTATCCAAAGACCCATTGTCTACTCTAGTTGGGGAAAAAAATGACAGACTATTTATATAGAGGTCACAGAGGATTCCCCATATGCATACGGATTTTCGTTCTCGACCAGTAATTTAAGGAAATGTTTGGATTAAATATGGCTGGCGGTGAAAGGTTGTTAAAAGCACATAGATACATAGCAATTATCAACATGAATAACTCAGAAGCAACCATGGTGTATCACGTTGATTCTGTGTCAAATTCTGCAGCAACAAAGATAGCTGTTAAACTGGTCAAGTTTCTCTTGCAAGATAAATTTCATACATGTATGTACGTTAAAAGTGGATCGCAGTCACAGTCAATTTTCTTATTTAATCTTTCAGAGAATATGAGCTTTGATCCAGAGCATGTTGTTTGTTCGCCTTATCCTTGGCTAAAAGACTCCAGGGATCATCCCTTTTCCTAACAGCGAAAAATCACGTGAACACTATGAGTCACAAGTGCTCAGGATGGGAAGCAAATATTATATATATACATAATATATATAGTGCTCTGGATTACCTCGGCCATGGTTAGGTATAGACATTGTAGGTAATTTATAGTCACAGGAGGAATCTTTCGTGAAATTGGGTTAGCTCCCACATGAGAGCTCTGTCGCAGCCAGAGGACGCGCACCCATTTAAAAAAAAAAGTTGCACATGCACGTTTTTGTGGGCTGAAGAGGAAGGAAAGGGATGGAGATACATTCAAAGACAACTTTTTGTTGACAATGGGATTATCATGTGCAAAGTGCAGGGCACCCAGGACATCGGCTATTGTCTCATCTGAAGGACTAGATGTTCAGCACTGTGGCGCATAGGTGAGTTGGTGAGATGAAAAACCCCGTACCCTGTCAGACTCAGGTTTACTTGACACGAGGCGAACGCGGATACCTCTGTGCCACTCTACACCAGTAGGAGCTACACTCCGACGTTTCTGTTGTTGTTGGACTCGATGGTATGCTAGGAGCTTGTCATGGCTAAAGCCAATCCCCGCATAAACTGTGCATAGCAAACATTTTGTGGTAGCCTTGGTGATTCTAGCCTATGTCAATTGGTCTGACACAGCTGTAAGCCAAGGCGATCCAGAGCATTTGAAATGAGCACTCAACTCAATTCGTTATCATCATGACCACGTTATGTCGTCATCACCACGACATCATATAATGAGTCATCCCACCACAAACCATCATTATCATTATTGTCATGGCATCATCATCATTAACCATCATATCATAATTTCTCCCTCCTCTCCTACTCATTATAATCATCATCATCATCATTAATCATCATTCACAAGCACTCAGCATAATCAAACAAAAAATACAACGTCATTATCCTCACATCATCATCAGTAAATCATCATCATCATCATAGTCATCAATCATAATAATTCATAATCAGTTGTCTTTGTGGTTGCAGAGTGCATTGGGTTGACTACATTATCATACACATCGTATGTGTTGGGGTATAGCAGGGGCGTCGTTGAGGTTGAACTCCATCATATAATCAACATTTTAGCAATCATAAATCTCATCATAAATATAATACATTGAATTAACAACCATTGTCATCCGTCTAGTCACCATCATCATCATCATCTATTGCCCATTTTTTTTTTCTCCCCCCCCTCCTCCCCATAATAATCATCGTGTGATTCTAGGCCATTAAACTCTGCATCTTTATCATCCATTGTGTTAGTGTGGTTCGTCACAGGGGTGCTGCCCTGACCTCCAGCTGAATCCATGAACTAGGCGGCGCCGACCGCGTGCACTGCCCCCTGGTGGAGGACAGCGCCCGCGCAGGAAGTGCTCTCTTCACACATGGACGGTCAGTCCCTCGCCATTTCGTTTTTGTGTGTATTGTTATTGTATGCCGTGCGCAACACATATAGAGTAGGGCAAATTGATCATCTTCTCTTACTGCGTTCCCCGGGCCATAAGGCCACAAGGGTACGTATGTGTCCGTTCCAGTTTTTACGAGTTCTCCTCGCTCATTCAGACGACACATCCGATTGCGGAGGAGCCTCAAAGGAAGAAAACTATATGAAGATGTTGTTTGGAAAAGTAAGCAGGAGGAGAATGATGGCCAAAAAGTCAGAAAAGATAGATGACACAAAGCACGAAAAAGTCAAAATCAAAAGAGAGGACAGATTATAGGAAGTTACAAGCACAGAAATTCCAGAAGGTGTTGGGCTGTATAGAAGAACCCCGGTATCCCCACAGGGGAAAAAAAAAATGGTCAACCTCGACTGGTTGGACTCACCAGTTCGATCAGGACAAGCTGCGCCATCTAACAAAGCTGTAAACTAACAAAATTGAACAAAGGGTAAATCTCTCTTTCTAACAGCCAACGCTTGTTTGTCTCCACGTGGTCTGACCCAAGCACTGCTATGTGATTGGTATCGTAATAAACTTTGGTGGAGGGGAGTTACCCCATCCTACGATACGAGAGTATTCACCCTTCAATTTCATCATCTCCATCTTGGCTTCACTGTGTATCGAAAACAAACAATTTGCAAAGATAAAAAACCACTGATGGTGACGCTAAATGAATAATAAAATAAATAAGAATTTGACTAGCGAAAGACGAAATGTTGAGTTTCCATTCCTCATATCGTTTTGGTGATGACATATTCAGAAACCTGCAACTCGATTTTTGGTTTGTTGAGTAGAACATAGTCAGCTCTCTAATTTTCCCGCCACCTTACACCAAAAAGCGCGTATCTCTAACGACGTCTATCTGGGAGAGAGGTTTGTTGAAATAGAAGGGGAAAAAACTCGTTAAGTCCCCAAATCAGACTCTTAAAGTTAATGACGGAGAAAAACCTCCTTCTTCATTTTCAAGTTTTAAAAAAAAAAAAAGGTCATTTTAATGAAAGCAGGACTAAAAACTAGAGCAATGTCTGAACAAACAGTATAATCATAGTAATAATGTGGATCAACGCGGTTAAGTTTTAAAACAGTTTTTGTAATATTTCTCAAAAGTACAAATGAGCTTCGAGGTTTTGACTTTCCCGGACGATATTGTATCTTGGTTTTGAGCGAGGCGGTATATTTCATGGTGAAACGTTTTTCTTTTCTCAAGGATCAGTTTTAAAAACAAATCCGTCAAGAACTTCCTTTTAAATTTTAAAAAAAAAAAAATTGTCCAAAAAGAAGATGGGCAACAAGGCGATTCGGACTACAGCTATCAGGGCGTTTCACCGCAATGTTGCATTTATCATCACACTGATTTAACCTTTCGCCGCCAATGTCGCATTTAGGCACCACACGATTAACTTTCGCGCAATGTCCGCATTTATGCACCACACTGATTAAACCCTTTCGCCGCCAATGTCGCATTTATGCACCACACTGAGTAACCGTTCGCCGCAAGTCGCATTACTGCACCACACTGATTTAACCCTTTCGCCGCCAATTGTCGCATTATGCACCACACTGATTTAACTTTTCGCCGCCAATGTCGCATTAGCACCACACTGATTTAAACCCTTTTCGCCCGCCAATGTCGCATTTATGCACCACACTGATTTAACTTCGCCGCCAATGTCGCCATTTATGCACCACAATGTACAACCAAGTCACTAAAAAGCCATCCAAATCAGGCCTGTATCCGAAGACCCTATTTCTAATGTGGGAAGTAAGGATAGGCTAATGTAAAATGGTGCATAGGAATTCCCAATATTGCATATAAAAAGAATCTCTACCCAGCTAGTTTTAATGAATTTTGGGGCTCAAAAATGGGCTGGCGTGTGAAAGGGTTAAATCCAGCACTAAAAAGCATGAAATAGGATTGTTTAATCCAAGGGAACCTTAGTTATAATTTTTGGGAGACAAGGAAAGGTTACAAGTCACACACACAAGTCACAGGGGGATTCCACAGTATTACAGATGCCAACTTTTCTCACCAGGTAATTTTACTGGACATTTTTGGCTGAGATTACTGGCGTGAAAGGTTAACTCATTCAAGCGTTCGGCCATGTTATGTCCGGAATTAATAGATAGCTGTCAATTTGAGCATTTGCTTCCGGGAAGTAAATCTGTGCACACACCATAACTTGGTCATCTCCAACTCGCTTCGATCCCTTAGACCACAACTTTGCATCGACTTTGCTTTGTAGTGATTTGTGGGGGTAACCAATGAATGTGGAGAGTTTTATTCTATATAAAGTCCTTATATACAAAAAAGGTCTTGATCTAACACTTCCTATTTCTAAACCTGAGTGAAAACTCTGTATCTCTTTCATTTCTCTTTTGTTTAGTATGTTTTGTTTGTGGTATGTGCTGGAAGGGATTGTGGTTTTTTACTAATTCAAAATCGTTGCGATGCGAATGAGGTAAGCATGGTTACTCTTAGGCCGAATAATGCTCTCTCCCTCGAGTGAAAATCATATTGTGTGGCGTTTGGTGTCTTTGTGTGTGTGTGTAGTGTGTGTGTGTGTGTGTGTGTGTGTGTGTGTGACATGTGTGTGGTGTGTGTGTGTGTGTGTGGTGTGTGTGTTGTGACATGGTGTGTGTGTGTGTGACATCGTGTGTGTGTGTGTGTGTGTGTGGTGCATGCCATGAGTGCATATCTCAAGAGTGTGTTGATTTGTGTTTGTGTGTGGTGTGTGTGTGTGTGTGTGAGTGTGTGTGTGACCATGTGTGTGTGTGTGTGTTTGTGCATGCATGAGTGCATTACCAAGAGTGTGTGATGTGTGTTTGTGTGGCGTGACCTGTGTGTGTGTGTTTGTGCATTGCATGAGTGCATTATTTCTAAGCGTGTTTGTGATGTGTGTTGTGTGCGTGCGGACCAGGTGTGCTGGTGGTGTGTTGTGCATGCCTGAGTGCATACTCAAGAGTGTGTGATGTGGTTCGTCGTGTTTGGACCATGTGTGTGGGTGTGGTGCCTGCATGAGTGCATTATTCAAGAGTGTGTGATGTGTGTTGTGTGGTGTGACCATGTGTGTGGTGGTGTTTGTTGCAATGCATGAGTGGCATATACCAAGGTGTGTGATGTGTGTTGTGTGGCGTCGACCGTGGTGTGACATGTGTGCATGTGTTGTGCATGCATGAGTGCATTAGTCAAGAGTGTTGAGTGTGTGTTTGTGATGTGCGTGACCGTGTAGTGTTGCCATGTGTGATGTGTGGCATGTGTTGTGCATGCATGAGTGCACTACTCAAGAGCGTGTGATGTGTGGTAAAGTCAAGCAAATCATATTTATTGAGAGTTAAAGAATAAGCTGACACGGTTTTTTTCATCCTGTCCTCATAAAAAAAATACACATCACTCACAATCCGAAAAAATAAACATATTTACAGGAACACCAAAATATAACAAAACACTATGATCAGTATGAGCAGAGAGAGAAGGGGGTGGTAGGGAGGGACTGTGTGTGGCGTGTGTGTGGTGTGTGTGTGTGTGTTGTGTGTGTGTGTGTGTGTGTAGTGTGTGTGAATGTCTGTGTGGTGTATTGTGAACGGGCGTGAGGGTGTGTGTGTGTGTGTGTCTGTGTGTGCACGGTCTGTGTGTGCACGTGTCTGTGTCTGTATGGTGTGTGTCTGGTGTTCTGTATGTATGGGGGTTGCACGTTGTGTACTGTCTGTGTGTGTGTGTGTGTGTCGTGCAGTCGTCTGTGTGCGTTGTGTGTGTGTGTGTGGCTGGTCTGGTCGTGGTTGTGTGGATGAGTTGTGGGTGTGCTGTGTGTGTTGTGTGAATGTGTCTGGGTGTCGTGGATGTGCATGTGTTGTGTGTGCACGCTGTGTGTATGTGTGTGTGTGTGTGAACGTGTGGTGTGGTGTGGTGTGTGTTGAACATTGTGTTTGGTGTGTGACCGTTGTGTGTGTGTGTGTGTGACGTGTGTTGACCGTGTGTCATGTGTGTGACCTTGTGTGTGTTCGTGTGAGTGTGTGCGGACCGTGTGTGTGTGTAGTGTGAACTTCGTGTCGGTTGAATGTGTGTGGACCGTGTGTGTGTGTGTGTTGGACCGGTGTGTGTGTGTGACATTGTGGTGTGTGACCTTGTGTGGTGTGACTTGTGTGTGTGTGGGACCGTGGTGTGTGTGTGTGTGACCTCGTGTGTGTGTGGTGTGCATGGGGTGACGTGTGTGTGGATGTGACCTTGTGTGGGATGTGGTGTGCGTTCCACTTGGGGTGTAGACAGTGTGATGTGTGGACCGTGTGTGTGCTGTGTGTGACCGGTAGTGGTGTGCGGTGTGTGTGTGACTGTTTTGTGTGTGTGTGTGGTGTCGACCGTGTGTGGTGTGAGTTGCGTGTCGTGGGTGTGTGCGTCGTGCGCCGGGTGCATGTGTTGTGTGGTGGTGTGACAATGTGTGTGTGTGCAGGTGTCGTGACCATGTGTGGTGTCGGAATGCGTGTCTGTGTGTGGTGTGTGTGTGACGCATGTTGTGTGTTGCGTCTGTGCATGCCATGCGCAACAAAGATGCACCTGCTCAAGAGTGCTGTAGTTCTTACTGCAAGCTTAGCCGTGCTTCGAAGCAGGATTGTATGTGAGCAATGATATGAAAATTAGCGCTGCGTTTGATCAAAACAGGATCTGACGATGTTACTACTAAAAAATGATAGACCCATTGGTGACATTTCTTTTTGTTTATCTAATAAAGCTTTGCACGGACAAACATGGGTTGTAGGCATTTCCTGGTACACAGGTGATTCATGTTTTTGAATTTTTACTAGAAAGGAAGTCTCTTTTGTGTTGTTTTTAATTGTCAAACAAGATCTTGGTGTGTTGTAACTCGGTTTTCAAACACTGTAGGTAAGTATTGTATAAATTGTGGAAAAAGCAAAACTAAAAAACTTCATGAGCAGTATGCGCTTCAGCGGTAGGGGGCGACATTACACCTAGACCCTTTCCTTTCTATGGGGTTTCATTTTGTGTAGGTGACACCCACAGACAAAACGATGCAGCACAGGAAAAGGAGGCCTAAGTCGGGCAGCCACAAGAGATGAGAAAGAGATTTGATTGACTGAAAAATTGTTAAACAATAAAACTATAGATGATAGATGAATTCTGTTTTGCCTGTTAATCTGTTGTCTCTGGCCTTTCTGAAAAATATGAATAAGTCAGAAGGATCATTACGACATACCGTGTTTCCGTGCTGCTCTGCGCATCACAAATGTCACACAAAAAACCAGCCTAGACAAAAAACCACCACCACCCAGGACTTTTATTGTAGTTGGATTTTCGGTTCTAATATTTTTTTTAAGTTGTGGATGTGGGTGGATGCGCTGTAATGAGGAAGAAATGCTAGAGACAAGGCATCTTTCCATGAAACGAGAGACATAGCGCACGCACACGCACACACACACACACACACACACACACACCACACACACCCACAAGCACAGACACGCACACACACATGCACCACACACATCACACCACACACACACACACACTACACATACACACACACACACCCATCACATCACACACACACACACACACAAACCAACACACACACACACACACCACACATCACACACCATCAAGCCCACACACACCACACCATCAATACACCCATACAACCACATCACATACACACAACACACACATCAATACACACACACACACACACATCACATACCACAACTACCACCCCACACATACACACATACACACACAACACAACACACATCACACACACACACACACACACACACACACCCACACCACACACACCACCACACACACACACACCATCACACACACCACACACACACCATCACATCAAACACCCCCACACACACCATCACATACACATACACAACACAGCACCACATCACAACACACAACAACACACCATCATTCCCACCCCCCACCCCTCACACACACACACACACCATCACATACCACCCCACACACACACACAACACACATACACTACACACCACACATCACACACACACACACCACACATACCCACATACACACAAACACACACACACACACACACACACCATAACATCATCACACAACCACACACACACATACACACAACACACACCCATCACACAACACACTACACCAATCACACACACACACACACACACAACACAACACATCACACAACACACACCATCCACAGCACACACACACACACACCATCACAACACACACACACACCATCACAGACACACACACACACACACACACAAACAACCATAACATACACACACACACACGCACAACACACACAAACACAACACACACAAAAACACACACACACACCCACACACATCACATCACACACACACACACACACACATCCACATCACACACACACACACACGCTCGCACGCGCACACACCAGGCATGGTAGACCTCCGCGAATCGCAGAAAATCCGCGAAACAGTTTCCTTGAAAACCACTTTGCCCCCAACTACCATGCCTGGGACTACACGCACACGCACACATACAGAGTTTTTTTTAGGAAAACCTTTCCTTGAAAGTTTGTAGTTATTCTCTGGAATGTCATTTGGTTAAGGAATAATTGTTGTTGTTACCCCGCCAGTATTAGAACTCTGTGGGGGTTATGTTTTGCTCTTTACATTGTGTGTGTGGCAGTGGTGTGTGTGCGCGCGGGCGCGTGTTGTGGTGTGTTTATGTGGGGGTGTGTGTGTATGTGGTGTGTGTTAGTGAGCATGGCGGTGTGTGTGTGTGGTGTATGTGGTGTGAAGATCTTTTTTTTTTAACTACTGGATGGAGGTCACTAAAAGTTAATTATCTTCTTCTTCTATCGCTCATGGACAGTTTCCTGCAATTAATGGTGAGCGCAGAGAGATGCTGCATGTATTATGCTCCTAACTAAGAAATAGTTAGGCCAAGCAAGTCGACTTCGGGTGGAGGAGGAAAGTTTTTGAAAGTTTCGTTGGAAAAAAAAGCAGGAGAATGGGCCGGTAGGGCCAGAAGATAGTAGATGACAGTTAGCAAAGGGAAAAGGCAGGAGATATGGGCCGGTAGGGCCGAAAGATAGTAGATGACAGTTAGCAAAGGGAAAAAGGCGAGTGAAAGAGAGTGACAGAATTTAGAGGAAGTCACAAGCACAGAACTTACAGAAGGTGGGGGACGATTATGCAAAAGAACCCCCCCCTCCTGGTATCCCCACGGGGGTATAAAAGTTTATATGTGGTTGAAAGTAAAGGAACCTTTATATCTATTTCTACCGAATCAAATTTAATAAAACAAATAACGGCAGATTTCACAATAGCTTGCAGAATAAAAACACACCAAAATTTGTGGGCTGAGAAATCAAACCTAAACACTAAAAACAAGAGAAGCAAATACAGGACAAACTCTCATTTAAGACTTCCAAAATGTCCGAAAAAATCGGTCGTAAATTGGAAGGGGTCGATGACGAAGGTTTTCACTGCAGCCGTTAGAAAAGAAAAAAATTTTTCAGCAAGTCATACTCTCTTCTTCATGCACACATACAAGACAACTAAAAACTGGATTTGGTATTTCCATACCCAGAGATGTGCCACGATGCTACATGATTACAGTTTCACTTCGCCGACTTAGAACTGCTTAGTGTTAATCACTCCACACTCGTCAAAGTCCAGGTTTTCTTTTCAAGGTCAGGGGTTTCATGCTTTCATACGCTTCCGCGACATCTTTCTATCAAAAGGGAAGCGAATCCGCTTTCAGGCCTTGACCGTGGGTGTTCCTTTGCCGAAGGTCTGAGACAAGGAACGGTCATAAAACCACAAAATGGCGGTCGTAAGTCGCGTATTTAGAGGAAGTCGTTTAAGAGAAGGTCGTTTACATAGTAAAATGCATCAGTGCCAACAAATCCGGTCTCAAATGAGAGGTGGTGGCTTAAAAAGAGGGTCGGTAAATAGGGGATTGTCTGTAGTGTCGTCGTTTCGGACGTAGCCCTATATTCACTGCTACTAAAACAAAACGGATAGGTGAAATTTTGGCTGTTGCTTTTGTTTTTGTTGTACACATCCTATTGTTAGACTGTAAGGTGATATTTTTTTTCTCCCAAACTGAACCCTGCCTCCTACTTTAAATGCGACGATGAAATAGTAATGTACAAATTAGAGTAGCAACTTTTAATTTTGTGTCTAAGTGTTGCTGTGGTGTGAGGTGTGCGTCCGTGCGGTGCCTTTTAATAGGAATTATTCGGAAAATCAATGAAGGGGAGTAATTTCATGGTTGTGTTGGGAGTGACATGCTTAGTTCAATGGTTCAAAACGGTAAGTACTCTCGCCATCAGGATAGCTCCACAGCTCTCGCTTGTGGTTTGAGGAGACTAACACCACTTAGAACTACGTGCGTCATTCTAAATTGGTGCCATTTAATGTTTAAGTCACATTTTTGCAAGTTCTATCGGTTTGCGGATACTGGCAGGCCCCACATTTAAAAAAAAAGTTTGTTAAGTCGCTGACTTGCATCTGCGGTTCAAGCTTGCCGCCATTGTTGCTATGTTTGACCCAGTAATGGCGAGGGCAATAACTCTAAGTGCTCCTCCCCTATTTTCGTTTCCGAAAATCCGTCTCTTTGGGAGGGTGCGCCATTATTGTCCGTAGAATCGGTAACTTGGATTTCTCAAAACCACAAACTTTTTTTATTATTTGATGTTTTACCTTACGATACAAACGTCTTCCCCAATGTTCTCACTATGCTCGTCCCTCCTCACGTTTTCCCATACAGGGACACCCGGGAAAACCCCCCCAGCTCATTCCTCCTCTGGACCGAACGGGAACACGACATACGCCTAGCCGGAGAAATCAAAACCCTCTCCCTTCCTCACTAACATTCCGTATCTATGGCCTCGGAGACCGCTCAGCAGCACGCAGTAGCACCCCCCGCAGGTGGCGTATGTGCCGACTCTCTAGGCCAATGAGGAGCGCATCGCCAGCCCCTACCCCTTTGCCACACCAGGGAGCGACCTCACCCTTCACAACACCAGCGAGCATACGTCAGGGTCTCCGGACAAGAAATTCGCCGTGACTCCATGCTGACCCACCGCCTCGGACAAGTGACAGCGCCCGGAACGCAGTCCGCGCTCTCCTCCCAATCCCCTCGAGCAGAAGGCACTATCGCTGACGCTCGTTCGAACGGTCGCTTGACAACATCTGACGCTGCTCGGAGAAGTCCCGGACGAATTGAGAGTGGACTCTCGGAACTGAAAACCCTGCCGAGGGCGGGCCCAAGTCGCGGGATGAGCGTCGGTCCGCCACCACCGCCTCCAAGATTCCTCTCCCCCCCCCCCGGCGGCCCAAAAAAGCTTTGGGGGGGGGGTGAAAAAAAAAAAAACAAGAAGAAGAATGGGTGTGGTATCGCTGAGTGGGGAGGGAAAGCGGCGGAAGTGAGGGGAGGGGTGGGCATGTGTGTGTGTGTGTGTGTGTGTGAGGTAGCGGGACTAACGCCATGATTGATGGATGATGGATTGGCATCGTGTCCATCGCTCCAAGAATGCCTCTGAGGCGAAAGGGGACAAGAGAAGAAGGGGTTGGTATTCGGTGAGTGATTGACGGAGGAGAAGCTTGGGAGTGTGGGGCTAGGGTGAGGAGGGTTGGGGGGTGGAGTGGAGGGAGAAAGTGAAGGGAATGTGTGTGTAGGGTGGGGGGGGGAAAATGTGTGTTGGGGTGTGTATGTGTGCGCAAGTCCCCGCGCGTACAGAAATCGTGGACATATAATGCTTATTGTGTGTAGGGGGGTGGAAGTGTGTTTTAGTGTGTGGTGTGTGTGCACCTCCACGCGTGAATCCATGCATGGACTTATAAACTATTGCTTATGAAACGAAAAGGTCCCTTTTAAAATATGTGCTCGTACCGATGCAAATGGATTCACATGCATAAATCACACACAGGACACTGTTAGTCTTCCACTTTGAATCTTTCAATGTTATTTTAGGTGTGTGTGTTGTGTGGTGTGTGTGTGTGTGGTGCTGTGTGTGGTGTGCATGCATGAAATATGGTCTTATGTGTAAGAGCAGGATAGGTGTCTTACATGCACACACACACACCACACACACACAAACACACACACAACACACACACAGACACACACACACACACACACACCCAGAGACACACACACACACTACACCGCGCGCAAGTGCAACCACACAACACACACACACACACACAAACACACACTACACACACCATACACACAACACACAACACACACACACACACACACACACACCACACAGAGACACCACAAACACCACACACTACACACACAACACACACACACACGACACACCACACTAACCACACACACACACACACACCACACACAAACACACACGCCACACACACCCAGACTAAGTGGATGGAAAATAAGTTTCTTGATCCTGTTACAACCCAATTCCCCGTGAAACATTTACTGCTTTCACAACATAGGCAAGGAGATCACACCATTAGCAGCGATTGCTTGGAGTCAAAAAAGGACCTCTTTAGATAGCCATTGACGAATTATTGAATCTTATTACAAAAACTAAAACCTGGTACAAACAATGACTGCCAGAAATATAGGATGGACGTTCAGTTAACTGTCGGGTATCGGCCTTTCGCGACGTACGACGGGACTGAACAAACCAACCAAGGTATACACAAAAATTTATGTTCCTGAAATCACTTTCTCAGCAAAAAAAGGCCAAGAAGACGATGCAGGAATATAGAAGTTATGCAGAAATATTACAGGGGAGTATGCTTTTTATATTGCTGCAGTTTTGTGGATACAAGTTAATAGTTTTTATAATATATATGTCAATGACTATATAAGATAGTCCGTTTGACTCCAAGCCATCGGCCGTTTGTTTGTGAGGCGGTTCTTTGGATTACTGCCATTAGATTGCAGAGACAGAAGTACTGTAAACCCTTTTCCGTCCAAATCAAAAAGATTTGTTGGCTCGACAAAAAGTGCATGAGCTGCTAAGAACCCTATATCCACCACCAATGTCGACATTGATGCACCACAATGGTTAACAACCATGTACACTTGAAAAAGGCATCAAAATCAGGCAGTTATCGAAGACCATATTTTCATAATTTGAAGGTAGTTATGGTTACATGTAACAGGAATTCCCAATATTCAAAACATTTTGTTCAACCAGTTAAGGTTAGATGATTTTTTGGGCTGAAAATGGTGGCGGTGAAA
>CM065709.1:32190556-32248675 GCA_017654935.2 Phymorhynchus buccinoides
TAGGACCCTCTATGCCATAAGTTCGAAGAGTGTCCTGGGAGACCGACCCTTGTTTTGCGGGAGGGACGATTTGGGGAGCCCACTGCACTCTTAGGACACTCGTATGTGACCGTACACGAAAAGAGTTAAAGTGAAGAGCAAGTCAGGAGTCCTGACACAGTCCCGTGGAACCCCCCATTGTTTTACGGGGACGATTGGGTGAGAGCCCTGCTCTTCTAAGAACCCTTCTCATGCCGTCAGCTTAACGTGAGTGAAGGGAGTCCCTGGGAACCCCCTTGTTTTGCGGGGACTATTGGGGAGAGCCCTGACTCTATGAAAAACTCTCTATGCCGTAAGTGAAGTAGTCCCTGGACCCCTGATCCCCCCTGAATTTGATTTGCACAGGACGCCCTTCTGCCTCTATCCCGCCTTAGGACACTCTATGCCATTAAGTGAAGAGTCCCTGGGAACCCCTTGGTTTTCGGGACGATTTGGTAGCCCTGCCCTCTAGGACCCTCTATAACATAAGTGAAGGGACTAATTAACAACGTCCACTCTTGGCAACCCCTGTATTTTTTTTGAAGGGTCCCGATTGCGAAGCTGCCTCTAGGACCCTCCTCGGCTTTAACTATACCGTAAGTGAAGGAGTTCCCTTTGGACCCCTTGTTTTGCAAGGACAGAATTAGGGCGGGGAAAATGCGAACGAATGAGCCTTGCCTGTCTAGGTACCCGCTATACCGTAAGTGAAAGGGAGTCGTCCTCTGGAGCCCTTGTTCTTGCAGGAAGGACGATTATTGGGAAGCCCTGTGCACTCTAGGACCGCTCTATACCATACAGTACGACAAGGCAGTCCCTAATTTGGACCCTCTTGTTTTTGCAGAGACGATTGGCCAGAAAGCCGCCTCTAGGAACAACCTATTCGGTATACAATTAAGTGAAGGAGTCCCTTTGGACCCCCCCTTAGTTTTGCAGGGTATCAGATTGGGAAGGCCTGGCCTTCTACCCTCTAGGACACCTCTATCAATTTAGGTATACCGTAAGTGAGTTTCTAAGGTTGAAGGCAGTCCCTTTGGACCCCTTGTGCCCCTTGTTGTTTGAGGAACGAATTGGGATGACCCATGCTGCCTCTGGACCTCTTATACCCTAAGGAAAGGGTCCCTTTTGGGACCCCTGTTTTGCAGGATGATTTTATTGGGAGCCGCGCTGCTTTAATGCCTCTCGGACCACTATAACGTAAAACGGTAAGGTAGGAGTTCCCTTCTTGAATTGGCCCCACTTGTTTTAGCAGGACGATTAGAAGAAAAGCACCTGCCTGTCTAGGACCCTCTATACGTTAACATTCTGTTTAGTGAAGGAGTCCCTCCCGAGCATTCCAAACGAAAGTCCATTTGACGCACGACCCCCATCTTGGTTTGCAGGAGGAACGATTGGAAGCCCTGCCGCTTAGGGACACCTCTACTGAATACGTAACGTGACAGGAGTCCCTTTGGACGCCCTCACTTGTTATTGTCAGGTGGACGAATATGGGTGAGGCCCCTTGCCTCTAGGACCTCTTATACCATAAGTGAAGGAGTCCCTTTGTGACCCCTTATCTTGTTTTGCAGGACGATTGGGAGCACTGCCTCTAGGACCCTCTGATTAGCCGAAAGTGAAGGAGTCCCAGTTTCCTACGGACCACTTTGGTCTTATCCTCAGGGAACAGGACGTCACTTGGGAAAATGACAGGCTCCCAGCACAAGCAAGCCCTGTTCGTCTCATTTTCGAAACCACAGATTTGCGGGTCTCTGACCACCGGTTGGAAGCATCTTAGACGGAGCTCAATTGAACTACCCCCCGCGTCAAGCTGGATGTAGGTCATCAGCCGGATCAGGGACCGGCGGTTGCGGGGGACAGTCTGCAGAGGCGGGCAAGAGTCGGCAAAAGGAAAGAAGAGAAGAAGAAAGAAGATAGCCCAGACACGTCGCCGGCCCTCCCCCTCCCCAAAGAGATCAGGATCGTTCACGGAACACGGCCCTCTGTCCACCGACCGACGCTGCCGATCATGGCACGACGCTTCCTCTGAGTTGTGACTACTGCAGGTGATTGACCTTGACTGCTTGTTAATCAATCAAATCATTCATTTAGCCCCGGAAGGCTCTCCGCTTGCAAAAGATACGTATCTCAAAATTGGTCATCTTCGAAGAGCATTGGAGGGCCCAAGCACGATAAACCAGGGTTTTTACTTACCATGTTGGATCGTAGGGACAAGCTGGCATCATCTAACAAAAGCTGTAAAACAATTTGCAAAGATAAAATAAATATGAACAATGAATGAACAACAAAAATTAAGTATTTGCCTGAACTGACAAAATATTGGTTTTTCCATTCCTCATGTGAAGTGACGTTCATTCGACCTACGTCTCTTTGCCATGCAGCAACGATTTATTGTCCCCTGCGATCTCATTAAAAACAAGGACATTTGTCTTTGCACACGATCAATTGCAAAAAAGAAGAGAAAACAAAAACAAAATAAAATGCAAAATAATGCGAACACCTACATAGGGAGGGTGTCTGTAGACGTGAGCACCCCACACCCCGCCCACTACAAGGGCGGCAACAACAGACGTGAAACCTATTCAGCAATCAATATACCGTTGCCCATTCATGTGCCAACCAGTGTGAAAGAGTGAAATAATGCCTTATGTATGACAGATGGACCCCAAAACTATTAAACATCACTTCACACACACACAACAGCATCCTACAACACGCACGCGCGTACACGCACTACGCAACACTGCACACAAACACACACAACACACAACACACACACCCACCCAACACACACACACTCACACTTTTTTCTAATCAAAAACAAAAATTTTTTACAGTTTGAAGAAGCCAGGCAAGACACATTTCTTAAAACATGAAAATTAATGCAATTAAATGTGATGACTTAACCCCCCCCCCCCCCCCCCCCCCCCAAAAACAACACACCACACTACACACACACACACACACACCACACACACACAAACATACACACACACACACACACCACACACACAACACAACACACACCACACACACAATACACGCACCCTTAAACACGTTAAAAACACTTTGGTCTGAAGTGTGAGCAACCAAGTGGGCGCATACCAGTTGATCAAGGTTGTGTTGTAAGATCCTTGGGCGGCCGCGTGGACTCCCAGGATTTGTTCTTAATTTTATCAAAGCGATTCCCAACCCAATGGTAGTTAAATACAGAGAGTTTTGTTTTAAGCCCTATTTAAAAGTTTAGTCAAGACCTCTCGGTTGAGTAATGGAAAATCTATATTCGGGAAATCCATTTTCTTAAAAGACAATCTAGACAAACTGAAAAAGGGTTACAAAGGGGCGGGAGCAAACCAAATAATAAAACAATACAACACTTTGGAATACTGGGGACAAGACTTCATAAGTTAAGTTGACACATCCGTTAAAAATTGTAGAACGATTTAAGGGGAGATGTTGATAAATTGTATATACAAATTGTAATTTTTAAACACGTGACCAAAAACTAACAAGCATTTGTTTCAATTGGCGAACGATTTGCGAGAACAGTGATCTAAAAAAAAATTACGTAAACCCAAAAATACAGGTAGAACTAATATGAGAAAAAACTTCTTGTCTAATAGTCACCCACGCCTGGAACATCTCCCTGCACAAACTAAACTATTGCTTCCAACATTAGCAATTTCAAAAAACCACCTAGATTATGGACCCCAAAATTAATGTTTTCAAATACAATTATGATTAGACAACAAAGATAGTTTCAAAAAGCGCCCACAGCTTGTTGTTGCCAAGTCTGAGTTGCATTGATGAACCAAAAAAACCACAATAAACAATCAAAAGATAGGGCACATCAAGAGGGGGGAGGTTGTTCCTAGGGTTTCGGTCCGCGAGGCTGGGCTGCGCATGCTGAAAAAATTACTGCACTTGACCTGAACCCTGCCACCTCTGACTAGTTAGTTGGTTATGTGGGCAAGACTTGTAGCTAGGGCCGAAAAGACACAGGCATAGCCGGTATTTCTCTTCTCGACCTATACGAGTACTATAACCCATACTCTTAAACTTAGTGAGGACAGAAAACATGCTGGGTTTATGGACTACACACTTATTAAGCGTAGACCACAATTATTTTACAAGACGACGAGTAGAGAACAGGATCGGCCATCGGTTAGAACTTCTATCTCGTTTCAAGGTTTTTGTGTTACATTATTAGCCGCCCGCTTGTGTAGAAAATGGACCCTTTTCGCCGCCATGTGCCATTTTTTTTTCTTTGTTTGTACGATAACTTCTATCAGCCCGGATCGCTCGTAAAACTCCAAATCAAGTATATCCATCTATACCCTTCTAGAAATCTTTGATGTTGGGTGATTCTCTTTAGGATTCCTGATTGCTCTGAATGTTTATTATTATTTATATATTAACTCACTTTCTAGTCACAACCCTGTGAGGCAAATAGATTCGGCCAAAAACATCACTCACAACTCCCACCAAATGCAAAGGACCATCACTGCAATCAACCCGCCACGCGCCGCAAGTGTTGTCTTTTGTATTTATACGAGGTTTTTTTAGTCACAGTTTCTGCCGTTTTTTTTTTTTATGAGAAATATTAAAGCATATGGATGCAACACATAAAAAAAACTAGTTACGTTACTCTCACTAGTCTGGTATTGTGAGATGCATAGCAACGCGATGCCATACAACCAAGAACGTCCAAAAAATAGCAACGAGGAAGCATGTTTCCTAGATATGAGGTAAAGGTAGGGGAAGTTCCCCGAGGTTCAGCGAGAATGAGAGCAGGGAGAATGGGCAAATGAAGTGCCATGTTTTAATAGTGCTCAGTCCTCGGGGGGGTTGCGTGCCTCCATCCCGTTCTTACAAAATTCTACAAAATCGGGGAAGGGAGGTTTCTGATAGGGGTTCACAGCCACTTGAGGGGTAGTTTTTCTTTTTTCCTGATAGCGCGGCTCGGGACCCAAGGGGGATTAGGGGATATACAGCACTTTCATAGGGTGTTGTACCACTTTTTCGTTGGTAAGGCTTAGTCTGAGAAAATTCCACCCCACTCAGATTTATTAGTCCATTAGACGTTGCTCAAAACGACACGACGTGGGGAAACTGAGGATGAAAAAAAAAGCACTTAGCGGTCTAGTGATGGTGAGTGGATAAATGTTTCAGGAATCAGATAGAAACATCTCTTCAAAAGGCGGTGGGGCGGGGAGGAGTTTGTCCTGTGGAGGGGTCTCCCCCCCGGCGGTACGGGCCCATAGACGCTGATTGTGTCTTGCGTGCAAGTGCGAACCTGGGCTGGAGGCGGAGTCACATGGTATGTGATATCTCTACCCCTTTCGCCACGCGGCCCAGCCGCTCGGTCAAGCCACGTCTTTCGCCTGGAATACAGGTGGAGGACGGTATGAGAGATGAGGGACAGGGTTCCACACAAGTGCCTTGGAAAACTTTGGTGGGAAAGTGTCATTGTGAAAATCGTGACAATGGGTCTTTTCCAGGGCTTGAAATGTGCTGGAAGAAAAAAAAAAAGGGAAAAACAAAAAAGAGGAAAGGAAGAACAAAAAAGAAAGGGTCAAAAAAAAAAAAAGGAAGAAATCAAAATATAAAGGATAAAAAAATAAAAAAAAAAAGAAAACAATAAAAATGCTGAAATAAAAAAAATAAACGTAAAAAAATAAAAGAAACACAAAAATTAGTCCTGGAATTGTTTTGTAATCGGTCAGAAGGGGAACCAAAAAATGAATGGGAACAAAGATAACAAAAATAAAAATAGAAATAAATAAGTAAACAAAAAAAAAGAAAAAAAAAAAAAAGAGATAATAAAAATGTAGAAAAAAAGAACAAAATACGGGGAAAAAGCAAATAAAAAAAAGCAAAAAAGAACAAATCAAAGAAGGGTAAGTGAAGTAAAAAACAAAAAAAAAAGAAAGTTCATGGGAATTTTTTAATCTGCATACAGGTCTTTCAACACACTTCAAAGCAAGCACATAAAACCAAACTTAGGAATGGTCTTTGGAATATTATACTTATTAAAATATTGATATCATAATAATATAGATCAAAAAACATCAAAAGTATGTAACTCTTGTTTTTTTTAATTCAGATACTTTTGAACGCGCACCTGTGGCCCTTCTGATATTGTGACACAGCAGCCACCCCGGGATCCATCCCCTGAGTTACTCAATATGGTCTTTTGGTTTTCGTGTGCAGGTTAGTTTGTGGTTTCAAATAAAATAACAAATGTATTTTAATTTTTTTAATTTTTCATTATGTGCAAATATCGAACTATTTATTAGAAAATAGTTCGATATTTGCCACACTCTACCCGTTTAACTAATGCGTGAGTTATCCCACCTATACAAAGCATTAGTTTCAGTCTTGAAATTAACCAGCATGATCCTTGAATAGTCTGGAATAAGCAAAAAGTTCCTTAATAGAGATCTGTTTGGGAACCCTGAGAAAGAAGCGCACAGATCCGTTTGGAAGGGGGTGCTAGTTTTCCTGGAATATGCTGAACTGAAATATCCAGTGTGTCTGGCTACACCACTACACAGAGTGCCAGGATTTGTTTTTTTCTACGACTCCGGATTTTTGGAGTGGCAAAATGTGTGGCTTCCAGTGACTTGCCGTTGTTTTCTCCGTTGTTTGTGTTTGTTTGTAGAGTTAATAGGCAGTAAAAAACCCCCACAAAATCCTTGGGTATGAAATTCTCAGGATTTGAGAACCGGAGCATTCGGAAAATGTTATATTGAAAGCTTTTGTAAGCAATGAGGTAGTTTGTAGGAAACTGGGCTGTTTGTGGAATGTTACCTTTAGTATTTGGTATTTGGAAATATTCAGTCACAGGAATTTATTCTTCTGTGAAATTCTGGCTGTTCCTACCCAGGGACGACGCGCCATATCATCACCCTGTCAACACGGCGCATATTGCCCACAATAACCCCAAATTTCACACAAAAATTAGAGGTGGGGGGGGAAGCCAGGGTTGATGACGCAGGCGCAGGGGGCTGGCCAAGCACTGCTCCAGATGAGGTGTGCCGATAGATGTACGGGGAGTGGCCCGCGCAGAATTTGAGGAAACCTAGCTCAGGAGCTATCAATTTGGCCTATTCCAGGCAGGTGAAAAAATTTTTCCCTGCTTAGGCCTGACCCCGACTTTCAACTGCCGTGGATTTTTACGTGAGTAAAGCGCACGGATCAGACTAGCTTCAAGTCCCCCCCATATTAGAGGACTGGCACGTTCTAGTTCGAATTTCCCTGTGTCGAATCCAAACTTAGAAAGGAGAAAGGATAAGGGGCGAGAGGAGGCCGGGATTCGAATCCCCGGGTGGTCACTCACACGGACAGTCAGAATATTATTTGGCAGGCGAAAGTCCACTTAACCACTCTGCCACCTTTTCCCTGCGCTAACTTTTTGCCGGGATTTGATTCGAGGTTCCATTGGACGTAGCTAGAGCTAACAGTCCCTTCCTCCATTGTATGTTGCTGTGGGTTCCTGTTTTTTCACTGTCCCGCGTATGTCTATACATTATTCACAGATCAAGGAAATATAGTGTTTTACCGCATTTTGCTCTATGGACATTTGTTGCTGGTTAGCACCACCGAAAGGGACATTAAAGTGTCAAACTGACATCCGTGAGGAAAAATGGTGTGCACATTGTAAAAACACTCATCACAGACACAACTTTTGTTTTTTAATGATACAAGGAACCATTCTTTATCTGTTTTCCATTCCCAGAGTTTATGGACATTTGAAGGGTTGGCTCGGATGAACTCCGAGAGTGCAAAGCCATACGGTCATTTTTGAGAGGGAAAAAACACGCCTAAGGTCTAGCCCCTAGCTGAAGAAAATGCATTGACCTACTTGCTTATAAACACTATATAAAAAACTATTTGAGAGACACATTAAAATATCCTTTATAAGTATGAAAAAGGATGTATTTAGAGAAGACAGAAAAATACACAAAAGTATGTTAATTGACTTCTAAGGCAAGCATGTTGTCGAGCCAGACCGTGTAGCCCAGCAACCTTAATGTTCCCTTTCGTGGTGCTGGGTCACGTTTATTCACAGAGCAAAGAAGATGATTGAGCTTGCACTACAAGAAAGAGGAGACCAAGGCCAAGAAGACACAAGAAGAAACTGGGCTGGTGGACTAACTCTCAGACTGGCATACATGCTGAACCCCGCGATTCTTAGACCAATGACGCTGGACGAGGAATTCTTCAAGCGCCTCATCCCTCAAGTCCGCTGAGCGCGCTAGTAAAACCCCCAGTAAGCGCCAAGTAGGTCCTATTTACTGTCATCTTCTTTTCCTTCTTCTTCTTTCTCTGTTCTTCTTCTTTTTCTTCGTGTTCTTGTTCTTCTACTTGTTCTCTTCTTTTTCTTCTTCTTCTTTTTTCTATATATTGACTATCGTTCTTCACATCTCATATCGTCTTGTCTCCATTCTTCTTCATATCTTATCTCATAACGAAATAGGCCTTATTTATCAGAACATAGTTTCTTACTGGTTCTACTCATGATAGCAAGATTTGGCACAGTATCATAGCTTGGCGATTATGTAGCACAAAAACTAAAGATTATTATTTTTAACTAATAGAAAAAATAGTGGCCCAAGCATATCCCGATAAACATCCGACTCCTGGCCTGAGGAGAAACTCTTTTTGAGAGTGTTTCTGGGATCGGAAAGGAAAAAGCAGGCGAGAATGGACCCAGTATGGCAGTTCAGTAAGATGGTTATAGAGGCTAGTAAGACTAAAGGGGAGAAGGCAGAGTCAAGGAGAAGAGTGACGGATTGGGTAGGAAGTTACCCAAAAGCACAAGAATTCCCAGAAGGTGGGGGGGGGATCAACTATTATTACAGAGACACCCACACAGCCCGGACAAATTGTCCCCCATGGGGGGGGTGCTTACATTGTCGATTGAATGTGTGTCTAGGGAGTTAATGTCGAGTAGTGTTGTGGCCTGCGTCGGGATTGGCGCGGTTGCTCGCCATGTATGTATGCATATGACACCCACAAGCATATGTACAGGCTGTACGTGTGTGTGTGAAAGAATGGGAAGATGAGGAATGAATGACGCTTGAACATATGGATATCTCCTGTTCGTTACCGTTTCCTCTCGGTCATGGACACACAGATCACAAATATGTGAGCATATCCTCGAGTTTACCATTTGTAGATACAAAAGAATGGTGGGCAGTTCGGGAAACAATTACTGTGGAGCAGGCACACATGCCTGGAGGCAGTGCAATGCAAACACACCTGAGAAAGTCCGGGGATTTTTTAACAGTACAGACATAGGATAATAAAGAGAGAGGAGAGGAGAGTCATTGGCGGGGGTCGGGATGGCCCTCTTCTGCTTACCTTTTTTGAAATGACGCCAATGCCAAACGTAATTGCTTAGTTTCACCACACCCCCCCAACGGACAGCCACCAGGCAAGTTTGCCGAAATGTTGAGCCCATCGGCACACTGGCGCCTGTACTTGACCCCCGATGTTTAAGCTGGGGGAAAGCGTGAAACAACAGCCAGATCAAAAACAATAGAGAAAGAGAGGAGAGGACGAGACAGAGGCCAGCACGTGAAGAGAGAGAAAAGAACTTTATGCGTAAAACTTTAACCTTGATTTTCTCAAGTGATAAAAAGATTTTAGGCAAACTCGCACGCTCACGTCTTACAATTGTCCTTGTATTCGGGTACACCTATGGGAAACATAGAATACCAAACATGGCCCAGGCATAATATTACACATACAGATTTGAACATAAAGGTAGCAAAGCTGGTGATATTAATGAATCCAGAGAGAAGAGAACAAGACGGGAGGAGGAGAGAAGAGAGAGAGAGAAGGAAAAGATTGCAACTAAAGTCGAACACGAGACTAGGTTCATTATGAGAGGAGTAAACACTAGCGAAGAGGATTGGGAGACGGGAGGGAAGGGGTTTGATTATTGAGATGCCGTTGAGGGGACGAGAGGAGGTCAGTAGTCAGGGGTCAAAACCACATAGATTATAGAGAATTGCGGGAGAGAATATGGAGAGGGTGGATAGAGAATCGAGAGAGAGAGAAAATGAGCACGAACTGAATGGGATTTTATTTATACAGGGTAATGAGATATAAGTATACATACTTTTTTTACACCCAAGCCTGTGAGTAAACAAAAAAGTATTTGAATAATAACCAACAATTGAAAAAACCCCACCCCAAACATGATATTGCAATGAACAGAGCAGAAATAATAAACAACCACACACATGAAGTAGCATGTAAAAAAGTGGAAAATGCTGAAGGGTAGAGAGAGAGGAGATGGATGAGAGAACAAGAGAAAAACAAAGAAGAGAAGAGAGAGATAAGAGAACAGGAGTACAAGAGAGAGGAGAATACTGCCCAGCAGATATTATTTCCTTACAATGTTTTGCAAGTCTACATTGTTATAGATCTATCCAATACATGCTGTTGTTTGTTTTTTTTTTGAAATGTTTGTATTGTGGTGTGTTTTTAATGTATTCTGTGCAGAAAACCAAAACAATTTCCCTTTAAGGCGTGCACTGGCTAATTGAAGACTCCTTGGAAAGCTTGAATCTGGAAGAGCTGGGCGGGCGCGCATGATTCGGAGCGCAGGTGGTTGTCCAGAAGCAATCAGCTCTCGCTGTCTAGAGCACGACGACTGCCGCGTGCTGCCTCGGACGGCTGGACGAAAACGGGCAATGGGACCGGGGAAAGGGATTGTCGAGGCGGTCTATTTTAATAGGGTGAGAGGCCCACTGTGATGGGAGAGAGTGCAGGGTTTCTGAAAAGCAGATAGGAGACTTGTGCGTATTTATGCACTAGACCTCTACCCCCTTACTTGAAGAGTTAATAGGGTCAATCTCACGCATAGATTTAAGATGCTTTTAGCGGGTAGGATTTGATGGATGGTCCCCTGGTCCTAGTGCAGTTAAATGTTAAACGCGTCTAAATCTCTACCTTACGTCGCTGTTTTTCAGAAAACCCCGCTTTTCTCCATCAATAATAAAATTTATTCCCTTCTTCTTCTCTTTGGGGCCTACGATTCCTTTAACCTGTTACAGGATCATGCTTTTGACTACCTTGAACGGACAAAACAGACATGCGCGGGAGCACACACTCATTCCACGGACCCCCGCTACTCAGCAAAGTTAGCAAACACAATTCCGAAGGTGTTAAATCCCGAGTGGCTTCCGGAATTGGCGGGGAGGTCTCCAGTGGACCCACTTACGTGTCAAAGATAGCGTAGAGCCTGTGCACGTGTTTGCCCTTATCCCACTGTCCGGATGGCGGGGGGTCATCCCACGTACCCAGTAGTCAATGCACATGCACTATGCATGCTCTTTAATAGTCCCGGGGTCGTGGGAGACCCCCGTCTATGACGGATCCCGGTATATACAAAAAAGTAATTACACGCGGTCTCTATCTTATTTACTGGTCAGTTTGAATTGTTGAATACACCACATTTAATAATACTTATTTTGGTACACACTTTGTCCTTAAAGCCCATTTGCGTTTTGGACCAAAGACTCACTAAATATTCATGCAGAGATGATTTTTTGCATGTAAATAGTTTCCGAGATTATTAACACATTTTGTTTGGTGTACAAGGGTGTCTGGGGGCGACCCCAGAAGCCCCCAGAAACAGAAGTCCAGTTAAGTTCTATTTGTGTAAAAAAGGATGATGCGTGCGTTAGTGCACAGTCGTTCATTTTTTATCACCAGTAAGCTAGTGACGGTTATGCTACCCCTAATACTTCATTATGGTCTGCTCACAGCACTAGTCTTTTATGCTGCAGTTCTTGGCCTCATAAAGTTTTGTTTGGCCCCACTTAACGCACTACCCTTCCTGATTTACCTAGCCTGCTCTCTATCTGAGGCCAGCACTGCACTGCGTTCTAAATTCAAAACTCGAACAACCTAGGCCGACCTAGAGAGATGAGAGACGAGAGAGAAGAGAGAGAGGAGAGAGAGTTCGTACAAATTGGTGACGGAGTAGAAACACATATGTAGTCCGAGGTGGAGTGGCCGTGATTAGAAGATTGCTCTTAGCACATGTGATTTGATTCCGCGAAGAGGGAGAAGACGGAGAGGAGTGAGCGATTGGTTACAGATGAGAAGAGGCGCAGGGATTGGAGACGGATGTGTAGGAGAGGGGGGGGGGGGGGGGGGGGGGGGGGGGGGGGGGGAGGGTAATTTAGAGAGAGGTGACGAGAAGAACACCTGAGATCGCAGAAAATAGAAATTTGAGATGTTATTAGAGATCGAGTGCATGGCCTATGAGAAAAGAGGAATATGAGAGTGGGGAGGGACACATGGGAACGGGGTGATAAGAGGAGGAGGCGAGACGAGAGACTGTTATTCTACTATCCAGCCAGAGTACGGGAGAGGTATAACTAAAAGGTCATAGAAAGGCCGTTTGAAGACAGCAGAGAGAAGAAAAGAAGGGAGAGGGTCAGATTTTTGCAGGCTCACGCTTAGCTGCATGGAAAGGTTTGTCTTGGAAATTGGTGGGGAAAGCTTAGGGCGACTAGGCAGTTGAAAACGCTGGTGTTTCTAACTTTCTGTATGCGAGAGAATGTGAGCTGTGAGATTGCTATGGCCTATCTAGGCTACTGTCACAAGCTGGAGTGCCACAGGCCTAGATTCTACTGAAATCTCCACAAGGATTCAATCATGGGTGTTTGTAGCTTTTCCTGGTTAACCAAAAGGATTTCTGGTTTTTTTGAACTTTACCCGAAAAGGAAGTTCCTTTTTCCTTTTTTCTTTTTGTGAAGCCAGAATCTTTGTGGTGTCTACTGTATTTTTTCAAAAAAATTAAAAAAAATTTAAGATAAGCATTTGTATAAATTGTGAAAAAGCAAAACTAAAAGTACCTTCAATAAAGTCAAATTTTTTTTTTGTATCTTCAGTTGCCGGCTGCCGCGTGGGGGGGGGGGGGGGGGGGGGGGGGGGGGGGGGGGGGGGGGGGGGGCATTGGCATTGGGGCATAGGGGGGGGGGCAGGGGGGGGGGGGGGGGGGCATTTGGGCACATTAAACCCTGTGCTTTGGACCAAGCACTTTCAGGTTTTTTCTATGTTTAATTCTGTGTAGTATGCACCTACGATGAATATCTTCATGAAACTGGACAAAAAAAAAAAAAAAAGAAAAGGAAAAGGGATTTTGAGCCCGAGTCACAAAAACATGTGGGTGGGATGACTAATTAGTGGTTGGCAGGTGGGGTGGGGTAGGAATGGGTGAGTGGTGGGGGCGTGTGGGGGTGCAAGCAACGGGCTAGTCCATACTGTCCAGAAATTGGAACAAAGGCTATCAGATGGTGTGTTTCATCATGCATCACAATCATTTCATCAATATCGGGTATACGGTTATCAGGTGTTCAATTCTGTAACAAGCAAGAGAAATTAAACCTGCCCAGAGTTCAACCAAAGGCCTCCCCCTCCCTGTGGTCCTCCTCCTCCCCTCCTCCCTTCATCTTCATCATAGAATCCTATGCATAATCTTTAAAAAAATTATATCATGTCAACACACTCCTGACTCTCCCTCTATTCTAAGCTAGGGCAACTTCAAACCACTTTAGGCGCATCTTCATAATTCGGGTCACGAGAGTACCAATTATACTCTTGTTGAGTTCGTTCTCTTCACACCTTCAATTAAATTCTCCACACACACACGCGCGTATCATCATCACCATTCATCATCAAATCATCATAAACATCATCATCATCACCCATCATCGGTCATCATCACAATCATATCATCATCCTCATCTCATCGTTACTGTTTTTCAGGTGTCAATCATCTACAAGGAAGGGAAAAGAAGTTTCCACTGTCCAGAGTTCAACAGGGCCCTCAGCAGAGTGTGGTCAGCCTCCTCCCCCTCCTCCTCCTCCTCCTCACTATCTTCATCGTTCCTGTTTTTTCAGGTGTCCATCATCACAAGGAAGCGGTAAGTTCCATTGCCCAGAGTTCAACAAGGGCCTCAGCGTCCGTGGTCAGCCTCTCCTCCTCCTTTTCTCCTCATCCTCCTCCTCAATCATATTAATCATTACGTTTTTTCAGGGTTGTCCATCCTCTACAAGGAAGGGAAGTTTCCATTGCCCAGAGTTCAACAAGGGCTCTCAGCATCGTGGTCCAGCCTTCCTCCTCCTCCCCCTCCTTTCCCCTCCTCCTCATCATCATCTTCATCATACTGTTTTTTTCAGTGGGTGTCCATTCCTAACAAAGGAAAGGGAAGTTCCATTGCCCCAGACGTTAAACAAGGTGGGCGTCAGCGTAATTTGTGGTCTCTGTGGTCCCCCCCAGGCCGCTCCTCCTTCCTTCCTCCCTCCTCCTCCTTCCTTCATCATCATCTTCAGCGTTACTGTTTTTCAGAGAGGTCGCTGTTGTCCAAATCCTCTAACGAAGGAAAGGGAAGTCCATAGTTCCAAGTTGCCGCAGAGTCTTACTAACAGGGCACCTCAGTCTGTTGTGGTCAGCTTCCTCCGCCTCCCTTGCAGATACCATCTCACTAACTACGTACCTCATCAATCAGCTTCCATACTCGTTACTGTTTTTACAAGGGGTCTTAGTCACACCATCCGTTCACACACAAGGAAGGGAGGAGTTCTCATGTGCACCAGCAGAGTGTATTAACAAGGGCCCTCAGAGGTCGGTGGTCAGCCTCGGTGGAACTGCGGGTCGGCGGCCACCAGACTACTGCACCTGGCCGGGCCACAGACCGACCAGGACAAGTTTGGCATCATCTGGGACCTCAAAGATGCCCCTCAGGTGTCCCCCTTCGGTGCATCGAGGAGCATACTTGATCTTGTGTGCCCACAACACAAGACGTCCACACCTGGACCAGGACAGAAAGCATGTCTTGATCTGTTACTACTGAACCTCAGGGTGACCGGCTTCACACACACTGCTCATCCCCGGTTTTTTCAATACTTCACTTGTTGCTGGCTAATAACTCTTCTATAGGGTAGGAATTCTAGCAAGACATACTTTTGTTTCTTTCAATTGTACACAGAGGTTCTCAAGACACACCCGCACACACAACACACACACACACCACACACACACACACACACACACACACACACCACACCACCACACCCACACACACAGCCTACCACGACTACACACACAAAACACACACATATACAAGCAGACAAGCACCACAACCACACACACACAACACAAAACCATAATCCCATCGAACGATCACAACACTACACACACACACACAATACAACACACACACAACACACGAGACAAGCGCAGCTGACACACACACACCACCGAAAACGCAAAAATGCAACCACAACCACACGTCCACACACCACCACAACATATACAACACACGCAGACACACACACACATCTACCCACACACAACACCACACAACACACCACACACACACCCCACCACACACACAACACACACACACACACACACACATGCACACACACGGCACTTCGACATCCAACACTCGACAGACCTGAACAAAATGGCGCAGCTGGCGGCTTCCGCTGAAGCATACACGTGGCAACGCTGCGCGTTTCATTTATTGGCTTTTGTGAGTTGTTTTTTTACATTCAGCAGGTGTTTCAAGTGCGGACCTAATGCCGCATTTATCGGTTTAATGACGCAAAAGGAAGCTGCTTCTCACCTTCTTTTTTTTCTAAAAGTGAGACGAGTTTTAACTTATGGAGGGTGAGAAAGAAAAGGAACTCATATGGCCTCTGTATTCATATGCACCAATGTAGAGCAGGTTGTTTACAGTATGTCAAAAACACTGTCGCACATTAAGTTCATTTATGTGCCAAAATGATGCAAAAGATTCTTATTGCCATACAAACTACAGATCCTTTAGAACGTTCAAATAATGATTCATTATTTTTTTTCAGTGTTTGAACACTACTCAGTTAGGTTAGTAGGTTTAATGGGGTATAATGAGAGAGCAGAATAGACGGCAAGTCTTCTGTGAAAATATCAGGGTTGCTCTCCAACATGCGATGAGAGAGCCCACGTCGCAGCCAGAGTGTGACGGCGGCACCAAGATCCAATTTATAAAAAAAATAAAAAAAATTGGACTGCATGCGGATGTTTTGTATGTTCCCACACGGGACTGATGAGGAAGGAAGGAAGGGGTTTTCAAAGGATGTGGGGGTTCACACACAGTTTTGCAAAATATGAACATACTTTTCTATGCCATATTGCGGTTTTTGGTGCTTGTAAAACGAATAGTGGTGCTAAGTGCCAAGTTAGAGGCACACAAGGATCATCGGGTTTATTCGTCTCATCCTGGAAGACTCATATTGTTCAGACCCCGTAAGGGCCTTCTGAAGTGGCAAAGTGTAGAGGAAAAAAAATCCCAGATTTTTTTCACCCTACTAGGTGGAACTCGGTGTTTGTACTTGGGTCTACTTGACACCGAAGCGAAACGTTGCTACAGCACTTACATTTTTTGATTCATTTACTTTCCTAACTTAGACTGGTTTTAATAATGGATATTAATTATCCAACAGAAACAGTGACGCCTTTCCTCTGACAGAGTTAAGAAAGTACTTAGAACTATCGTGGTATAAATTATGTCCGCAAAAGAGGAAAAATAATCAAGTGAAATGCAAAATAATGCAAACTGTCTTCGCCTACAGAGCCCTTGCAAGAAAGGAGTCAGACTTCATAGTTGTTATAAGCCAGGTTATTTGTTAACATATGACAACACATTGTGGCGCACAACATACAATTATTTTTTGATGTGCCAAAATGACGCAAAAAAAAAGATTCTTACCCCAGACTGACCATGTCTATTTTTGTTTTTCCAAAGCGAACTAGCACTCATTATTTGATTTAGTTTGAAGCTAACTAGGACTGGCCCAAACCGTTTTAGAACTTGACAGTAGAATGATTATAATAAATCGAGATCGCTCCTTCTATAACACAAGGTTCGTTGTTGATTTTATTTCGTCTTGGTACTTGGAATGTGAAGCCTACTTAGCTAGAGAGACTCGAGGTTGAATTAGCTAGAGGTTCGTAGGACGGTAGGCAGAGGTTTCTATAAACCAAAAAATGTGACCAGGAATACCAAAAGTAAAAGTTGGAGCCACTGACGGTGTGTCCACAGGAATAATCGTGAAATGACCCTTGTCACTCACCATGATGCTGTGGCCGTGTAACGGGAGACAAAATATGGACACAAGCAAACATTCTTACCCCAAAACATACATACAAAACATTATTTTGCACCTGCAAAATCAAGAAGAGACTCATTTTACTAAAAAAGTATGACAGGAAGTGACCTAGATGTTAGTCGCCTACATGAGACGAATGACCCTCTCCTTAACCCCGTGAGACAAAAGGGGGCCAGAAACAAGGATAGAAAGAGAAGGACGAGGCACCGACAAACATGGATCGGAGGTGTACGCAGTCCAGTACTGCCAGACGGGCTGCGGTTTCACCTGATTGGCCACCCCGGGCCAGTCACAAGGACCCCACCAAGGGACCGCTATTCTGGTTTCTGTACGAGTGCGGCTGTGACTGGCGGAGGAGGAGCATGGCCACTACGACATCAGGAAGAAAGTTTCTGCACACGGTAAGAGAATGGCTGAAACGAAAAAACGCCGTTGTTACTGCCAGGACTGCCAAACCAGTCCCTCCCCCCCGCCCCAAAGGGGGTTATTTGTCCCGGAACAGTAAAAATGGCACCTGTCCCTGGAATCACTTTCTGTCTGGTTTGTACCCGGAGGAAGTTATTTTTTTTTTAAATTTGTAGATATGAGTAGAAATTAAAGAATTAATGTTTGTATGAACAATTCCCACATTGGTCCTTGTTTGTGCTATAGGCTCTTGGCTATGGAACCACAGGAAAATACATCCTACAAACACAACACTCTCAAAATGTTCCTAAACATGCGGTTACAACATAGGTTACTCGCAACACCGAGGGACCGGAATATTGAAGCCCAATTGGCACCCCAAAAACACATCAACAATACAAAAAAAAAACAGTACACAGAAATGTTGCTAGATCATGAATAATTGGAGTTGTTAATGCTCGTTTGACCATGATGCTGATGACATTGACGAGTTCTGTCCCTGGAAAAATAAGTCGTGGATGGAACACTGATAGTTCCATTACCTAACTTTGTATCTGTCCCATCTGGTTTTTAGACTGGTAAGTTTGTGTTCACGGGTATACGAGCATAACAGAGGGTGGGCAGACTGTTACTGCCCTGTTGTGTGTTGAATCTATTTGTCACGGGTTACGTTCATTTTTGGTGATCGGTAGTTAAGAAATAGGGCCATTTATTTATTTCATGTGCATGTCACAAGGATACAAATATTGGCGAATTGAAATCTAGTACTCTACCCAGGTAAGGTTTAGTAAGTTTCGTTTAATGGTTAAATTATTGAGACTGCCAGGAAAAATGGACTTGCTAGCGTTGAAAAAAGGTAATTTTGGGAGTAAAAAAAAAGGATTGGCCTAATGTGAAACATGACACAGAGGGGACATTCCCCATATAGCGGATACTTTTTTCTCTCTACCAATTATGTTTCGATGGTGATATTTTGGCTGAAAAATATCTGGCGGTGAAAGGTTAATCCAAGGTAGGACTGACACAGACCTGCCCAACCCGTACGGGGATCTTGGCGTGATTTGGTACGCCAATTTATCCCAAACTACGGACCAGTACGTGGTGTTGAAAAAAAAATACGACATAAAAAAGATTGTAGTGAAATTGTGTTTAAGCAGTTCGATTCCCCGAAACGATTGCTCGTTCGTTCGAAAATCGGGCGAATTTAGCATAATGAAGTGTTGGAGCGCAAGCCAACGGAAGCTTGCAAGTTACGATCTACCGGTTGGCCACAAATGCTCGCCGCGCGACTAGAACGTTGTGCAGCGTTGGGCCAGAAGTTGGTTCATCAACACGACAACGAATAGTGAATGAGAATTGCCGAAAAAACTGTTGTGTTGCAACGCCCAAAAAAAAAAGCGACGAGCCCTTCCTGATGAAATTCATCCCAGGAATTAATTAAAGAATTAGCATCTGAATAGCCTTACCTCTCCTCATGACGTAGGCAAAACAAAGAAGCCACCAGCAAGGATCACAAATATTATATTTTTCCTTTTTAGGTAGATAATATTACCTATACCCTGGAATTTACGAGATGTCGCACAGCTGAGGATTAGAGGAGCTTGTATTCATAGAGGAACAATTGCATATATGCAGTTATGTTCAAGTGACTATACTCCATGTGACCAGATCTGGAAAGTGTTGACTTTGAGGGCCACGCGCTGCACAATCAAGGAAAAAACATGCTATGTCAAGAGCTCGCACACACAATATAATTGTAATTCACGAACATAGAGTAGTTCATGTAGAGAGTGGTACACCCACTTTTTCCAAGAATACACACTTCCTGAAAAAAATCCAACTCCCCAACTGAAAACTCAAGGGGGAGTTGGCAGGTCTGACGCTACAAACCAACAAAGGCACAACCCAAACCGAAGATCGTCTCGTATGAGTAATTGATGCTTTGTTTGTATAACACATGGTTAATTTTAAAAAGGCTGACCACGCACGTGGCTAGATGAACTAGCACAAGTTTAATCGGCGTAATGAATTTGGCTGGAGGCAACTATCGTCCGTGGAGGGTGTGTCGCATTAGAAAGAGGCAAAGATGGGATATCACCTTGTCCCATTTCGTTCTCCTGGAATTTTTATTTTGATCCCAGGCGAGGAAGAGTGCTTCGGTTTTTGCCCCAAAGAAAGTCTCACGACATCGCATGCTTTGCGCTTTATCCTTCAGGCTTATATTGCATCCTGCCCTATACCACACGTGTGTACCCTCTCACCTAATTGCTTCGCAACTCCTATCCCACTCACAGATCTTTCTCGACTCGCCCGTGTCTTCTTTTCTACTTGCTCTCAAATGACGGATCTAAACAACCCTGTTCACTGTGTGTGTTCCTGTGCCACATACTTCTTCTCCATGCAGACCCATCTACTCCTCCCGTTTCTGATCCTAGTTGTGCGCTTACTGCAGTTCCATATGCACGTACAGTTGTCACACTGCGCCCCCACGTGTCCAGGCTTTTCCTCTTTCCGGCAGCCCCCATAGGCCCTCCTGGCCGCCACTTGTCTCACTATCACCTAGAGTCTAATAGACTCTTCACTTTGTCATTATTTGTGCCTTATTCGGGAAGTCTTGTGGCGTGGCCGAAGACCGAGAGTGTGTGAATTAAACATATGCTTAACTTCTTGCGCGTTCTATAACAAAAAAGGGGCTAGGGTATAGGACCAATATACGAACAAAACAACACCAATCTGTTATCAGGTATTCAGAAAAGTTTTTATTTCCCGCGATGCAGCGGTTAGCACCAGTGCATTATGACCCCAGGCCTTTTTTTTTTTTCTGACTTGGCCTTTTTTTTGAGCGTCGTGCGGGTGTGTGCACACACAGGCGTTCCTATGTATCACAGTGTGTGTGAGTGCCGACTGCCCCGTTACTCCGTGACCCCCCCCACAGCCCCGGCTTTATAGAAGCAAAAAGAGAATCAAAGATCTACACGCCAAAAGATCATGGCTAGCGAGACGACACCTACCGAGTAGAATCAAACTCGAACGCAGAAGGCAGCACACACCCGCACGGAAACAACATTTCCGACCTCCCCCTGAAGTACACGAAGTGATGATCGTGGGCCACCCAGACGGTTCCTCTCCAGTTTTCTGCGTGCCCCATCTGGGGAGTTCTCGCTGGCCCCATGCCGTGAAGCAGAACCTGGACGTGGCCATCAACACCACCAGAGAGGAAGGTAGGTTGTATATGGGAAAGCAGAAGAAGAAGAAGTAATTGTATTTTGTTTTAGTACAGTGGGAAGGAACCCTCCCATTATAAGACCTCATTTTGGATGATTTTGTGGAGAAGGTCTTTATAAGCGGAGGGCGTCTTATAATGGACGGTAATTGTTAAATTCTTATTAAAGAAGGAGAAATTTGTGTTCACAAGCCTTGGCTGTAATGGTTAGGGAAAAAGTTTGATCACGTTAGCCCTCTTCTCCGTTCTTTGCACAAGCTTCCTATCGCAGACAGAATTGAGTATAAATTAAACACCCTTTGCTATAAATCTTTTCCCATATGGCTTCAGCCGGGAGGACGTAAAACAAAACTTTCGTATAAATCTATCCATAAAGCTGCTCCATCTTACCTCTGCGACAATATTTCCATCTATACGCCAGCTCGCACTTTATGTTCAGTTTCTGACCCGCTTTCTCTCCAGATCCCTAGGTATAAGCTTTCAACTGTTGGTCGGCGCTCTTTTGCTGTCTCAGGACCGACATCTTGGAACAAACTTCCTCTTTCCCTCTGTCAGCGACCGACCCTCTCTGCTTTCAAATCTAACCTCAAAACCCACCTGTTCCCCCGTCATTGAGGCTCCACTCTCTTTCTCTTCTCTCTCTTGCCTTTAGGTCTGTTTCTGCTGTATACCATTTATATTATACGTGTGTGTTCGCTTTGTATTGCATTTTTGTTTGAATGCGTTATGAATGCTAACGTGTGTGTGCACTTTGATTTGATTTCTATCAAGATTCAGCGCCGTATAAATACTCTATGTTGTTGTTGTTGTTGTTAGGCACTTTTGTGTCCTGTCTCTAGTTCCATGGCGTCAAACCGACACCCACATTCCGGTGTGTAAGGAGCTCAAAGAAGAACATTATTGAAAAGATTTTCTATTGATAAAAAAACAAAAAAACGCTGCCAAGGATAGACTGCCAAATTGGAAAAATACTAGAAGGATAGTAAAAAATGTAGATCCAAGAACAATGACAGATTATGAAAGAAGTGCCACAGAATGTCCAGAAGGAGGGGAAACTATCAGTTGTACTAGAAAAACGTCCTTCAAGGTATCCTAGAGAGGTGGGGGCGGGACAATGCAGGAAGGAACTTGGTGAGATGGAGGTATGGTGTTTAAATTTTGACCAGGTGACAACTTTTTCGCTACCACAGGGTTTAACGTGTACTAAGTGCATGGGCACAAGAGACCTCGGTTTATCGTCTCATCCGAAAGACTCCACATTCAAACCGTAAGGCAGTAAGCGCAGAGTGAGAGGAAAAATCCCATATACCCAGATTCGAACTCGGGGGTTTATTGCATACGAGGCGAACGTGTTACCTCTGTGCCACTCTACACCTCAACTACACGCATGCTTGGCGAAAGCTACGAGTGAGTAGAAACTGTATGGGTTGAGAGAATAAGTTTAAATTTTCGGTAAAGTCAAGATGTGCCACCCCCCTACATTTCTCGGTTAATTGTATTTTTCCGTTTTTGCCTTTCTTACCATACATAAAGCTGTATTTTAGGAACATTTCCACCAAATTATCTTTTTGGAATACTAACCCTAGCCCTAACCCTAGCCCTAACCCTAGCCCTACCCCCACCCTATAAGACGGAAAGACGCAACGAACCACAACTGTGACAAATCGCGGTGTACTGCAGTACATAGTGGGGGGTAGGGTTAGGTTTAGGGCTAGGGTTAGGGTTAGGGTTAGTATTCCAAAAAGATAATTAGCTGAAAATGTTCCTAAAATACACCTTTATGTATGGTAAGAAAGGCAAAAACGGAAAAATAGAATTAACCGAGAAATGCAGGGGGGGGGTGGCACATCTTTACCTTTACCAAATTTTCTTCATTACATGCATACTAGTTTAGTACATACTGTTATTGTCATCCCTTATCAGGATTTCCGTGGTTTTGGCACTGCCGGCCGCGGTTTGTACTTCATGAGGCAGCGCTATCTTATTTTCAAATGGTATTCTTAAACGGTTTGTTTTCATACTGCGCCTTCGGAAACGAACAACTGCGGCCATGTTTGTTTTTTCTTCCGAGTTTAGAGCTCTCGAGACTGTTTCACTGTTTCAGAGATTGTTTTGGTGACAGTGATTTTGATTTGGGTTTTAAATGAGTCGATTTAGAGGATGTGATCGCGGGAGACTACGATGATGTGAGAACTTTGAACTTTTCTGCGAGAAATCGGGTAGCGAATGATCGCAATGATGCCGGGTTTTGTGGGGTCCGACTCGATGTCGACTCTGAGTCATGGCGAGTGTTGTTCGTCCGCGGATTGGACTCTGGAGTATTCTGATGCCTGCTGATGCCTGCTTATGTTCATGTTTTATTCATCATCCTCAGGAGCGGCCCCAATGCCCCCCAACGACGTGATCCTGATCGCGGACATCACCTCCATCCACGGCTTGGAGAGAGCCATCATCGTGGTGGTGCCCGACGTCAACCCTCCCCCGCCCCTCCCCTCCCACTACCGGGGCTTCCTCTACCCAGAACCCTCCTCCTGGCTCCCGGACCCCAAGGAAGTGCAAGCCGCGAAGAAGAAGAAAACGGAAGAAGAGGAGGCTATGCGAGAAGAAGCAGTGGACCCGGATTTTGTGAAGCGCAACCCTCAGCTGAAGGCGGCGATAGAGAAGGGAGAAGACGTGACCTTGAACGCTTACGGGGAGATAGAGGAGGAGGAGGGAGAGGTGGGGGAGAAGAAAACTTCAGAGGGAGAGGCTGAAGCTATGGAAACCGGCGACGAAAAGACGGACGCGGAAAACGGAGCGAAAGACAACGGAGGAGACGTTTCGTCCTCTTCCACAGCGGTGATGATGACCAACGTTTCTTCTTCTTCGTCTCCGCCGGCTCAAGACTCGGAAATGACGGAGAAATCGCCCGGTCACTCCGCCGCGGCGAAAAGAAAGGCCGAAAATGGAGCGGAGGAGGAGGAGGAGGGCTGCACTCCAGCATCAGAGGGTGGTGGTGGTGGCACTCCACGATTTGAGGGTCCCACTGTGCAGCCTCAGCCGCAGCAGCCTGAAGCGCAGTACACGTACAACGATTCGTTCAGCAGGCAGGAGATCGAGGCGGCGTTGCAGTCGCTGCACGAGCAGTCTCGGCAGGACGTGTTCTACATCGGGTCGCGCGCCGTGTGCCAGATGATCCTCATCCATCTGGGGGAAAACACGCGTCCGCCACCACCATCGCCATCGCCGCCACCGAACGGAGGTGAGGACAACGACCACTGTCAGGAAACCATGGAGATCAACGACTAGCGGAGCGTTGAATGAACATTCCAGATCATTTTGGACAGTGTTGTTGATTCTGTCTTTGAATTTAGGGGATCAGAATCCGCACACGCAAAGAAACCTATGTTTCTAGATTTTTAGGGACTCGTGTATGTGTGTGTGTGCATGAGTGCAACTTTTCATGGTATACAAGGATTTCCTGTTTTTGAATGTTACCACAAAAGGAAGATCCTGTTTTTTAAATTTGTCCAACAAGATCTTTGTGTGTCTACTGTATTTTTCAAACCCTTTGAAATAAGCATTTGTATAAATTATGTGGAAAAAGCAAACTAAAATACCTTCATAAATCATTTTTTTCTTCAGCTGCAGGGGGACATTACCCCTGGACCCCGGCCTTTTAGGGTTTTTTCATTTTGTGTAGTTGCAACCATGTGTGCATGTGTGTGTATGTATTTTGTGAGTGTGTGCGCGAGTGTGAGTGCGCCCACGGCCGTTCTTCCTAGCATGGGTGTGTGTGTGTGCGTGTGTGTTGTGTGTGTGTGTGTGTGGTATATGTGCTTGCATGTGTATGAGTGTATGTGTGCGAAGGAGAGATTGTATTTGGCTAGAGAGGGGGGGGGGGGAAGTGAGCGCATGTGAGTTTGTGTATGTGAGTGCGTGTGTGCGCGCGCACGCACGCGCGCGTTTGTACAAGTGTATGTTTGTATAAGTGTGTGTGCGTTTCAGTGAGAACGTGTTTTCTGTGTGTTTGATGAAATGTGTGTGGGTCTGTGTGTGCATATGTCTGTGTGCAAGAACGCGTTCACTCGCGTGCGTGCAGGTGCGTGCGTGTGTGTCTGTTGTGCGTGTGCGTGTGTGTCTGTGTGCGTGTCTGTATGTCTGTTAGTGTTTCAATGCTGATTGTAAAGCGCTTTGTGCTCGATAAAAAGCGCTATATAAGTGTCCGTTTATTATTATTATTATATTTTAGGGAGTCTCTATTTATGTGTGAGTGCTTTAAAAACAATTTTGTATAACATTTATTGAAACAGTGTGCATCAGGTGAAAATCCGCTACATTTAGTGAAGCATTGATCTGAATTCCAGTGCATCAGATGGTAGTTTTGATTGTCAGAGATGCACATATGTGTGTCAAAATTAACACTGTTGCAAAGAATACATGCACATTCAGGACTCCCAGGGACCCCCATTTGTGGGGTCTATGAAGCTCGAAACATGCTACAGGACCCTCTAAAAGAATGTGCAGGGGGTCCCAGGGATGCAGTAGAAAAATTCTTTTTAGCCTTCGCTGTGCCACTGGGACCATCTATCCCGCCTCTAGGACCCTCTATATTGTAAGTGAAGGAGTCCCTGGGACCCCTTGTTTTGCGGGACGATTGGCAGCCCTGACGTTTTGTATGATTGCGCTCAAAGGAGACTCAGACGCTCAGTTTGGACCCAGACACGCTCAAAACATTGTTTCTTGATATATGTAGCCACAGTGTGCAAGGTCCATGCCTGTAACCTACATTCTCCAAGATAAAGTGAGCATTCATAATTGTTTTTTTTAAAAATCACTCTCATGTTGCTGCAGATCTTAGTGGCAGGGATCAACTGTCCATTAGTCTCACAGAACGTGACTTGTGCGATGTACAAAATCCTAGAACCAGCTGTGATGTCAAAATAAGACAAAGGGTAAAGGTCAAGATGTGCCACCCCCCCCCCCCCCCCCCCATACCTATCTTGGTTAATTGTATTTTTCCGTTATTGCCTTTCTTACCATACATAAAGCTGTATTTTGGGAACATTTTTAGGTAATAACCTTTTTGGAATACTAACCCTATCCCTAACCTGGGGGGTAGGGTTAGGGTTAGGGTTAGTATTCCAAAAAGGTTAATAGCTGAAAATGTTCCTAAAATACAGCTTTATGTATGGTAAGAAAGGCAAAAACGGAAAAAATAGAATTAACCGAGAAATGCAGGGGGGGGTGGGGGTGGCACATCTTTACCTTTACCAGACAAAGTGACAGGCTTTTTAACTTTAGGAACTTGTCTTACGATGACATCACGGCTCTTTCGTCTCCAAACGAGACTTCATGGAAGCAGACGACACACAAGCGAACAGCGACATGCTTTTTTTGGGGGCAAATTATAAGCCGTCGGCCTGATCACGTTCAGATTTATGTGTGTTTGTGACTTCCAATAAACCCAGAGTTTATGATCCAATTGGATTTGGATCATTTTGCACACTTTTTATTTGTATTTGATTCTGCTTTAAGGAAGCAAAGCTTGTATGATTATATTGTGAAGAAATGGGTGAGTGTATGTATGTATGTGTGTGTAGAATATGATTATGTTAGTAATATATCGAGTGGTGAATGCCAGAGCTGCCTATCTGTGTTCTTTATTCCTTTTGAGATAGACCGTTCTGGCAGGCACCCCTCGATATACTGGTAGTTCTTTTTGAATGATTGTTTTAAGGAATGGATGCTCACTTTTGTCTTTTTTTTTTTAAGGAGCGCATTATTTTCAAGGAAAGCATGCTTTGTAAGATTATTTCCAAGGGTTGTATGTACTATTTTTTATAAGGATACTTTTAAGGAATAGACAGTTGTGTGTGTGTGTGTGGTTTTTAAAGATTAGTCTGTAAAATGGATGCATGTTTTTGAGATATTCGCTAAGGAAGAGATGCTTCATTTTGTTCACTTACAAGAATGTTTCAGTGGCGAAAACTGTGGTGATTGTATTATAGTTTTGCATGTAAAAAAAATAAGGCAGCAAGTATATATATATACCATGTACATACTGTCCCAGTTCTGGAGTTTAACCCTTTCACCGCCAATGTCGCATTCATGCACCACATTACCACTCATGTCCCTAAAAGGCATCAAATGCGGGCTTGTTATACGAAGACCCTATTTTCTTAATTTTGGGAGGTAAAGGATAGGCCTAATGTTATACACGTCACAGAGGAATTCCTAATATTGCAGATCATTCGTTTTTCTCTACCCAGTTAAGCTTAATGGTATTTTTTTGTGTGTTGAAAGTGGCTGGCGGTGAAAGGGTTAAATTACTAACCACAGCATGATAAGCGGCAAAATGAACCTGTTTGTGTGTGTAGGTGGTGTCAAGATTCTGTGTTCTGTAAAGAAACACCTTTTTCACCTTATAAAAAAAAAAGTGAGAAAGAATGAGTCTTCTTCTTTGATCGCTCAGACAGGTTCCTGTCAATTATGAGCGCAGATGCGTCATGCTGCCGTCATGCGCCTAAGAAATAGTTAGGCCCAGCAGGTCCAACTTCGGCTTGAGGAAATCTTTTTGGAAGAGTGTCTTGAAAAAAGGCGGGAGAATTTTTGTGAGACTGATGAGGAAGGAAAGGAAGAGGGGTAAATTTTGACCTAATGACATTTTCGTTGCCACTGGGTTTAATGTATGCTAAGTGCATGGGCACACGGGGACCTGGGTTTATCGTTTCATCCGAAAGATTCCACGTTGAGACTGTAAGGCCTAAGTGCAAAGTGAGAGGAAAAATCCTCTGTACCCAGGTTCGAACTCGGGTTTACTTGACACGAAGCGAAAGCGCTACCACTGTGCCACTCTACACTGTTAGTGTTCAGCAACAAACAAACTTTCCTGACTGTTCTGCAACCTGAACAAGCCGGGGTGTAGCTGCGAATTGGGATTCGGAATGAGCGGCGTGGGAGCAACGCCACTGTACAGCCCAGAAGATGGGACAGCAAACCCCCCCCCAAAAAAACCCCCCACCTTTCCTGACTGTTTTAAAGAAAAAACAAAACTATATCAAATTCAGAGTTGTGACATCAAAAGTTATGACATCATCGTCAGTGACATCATAATTATTGCACATAGTAGACTCCCTGTTCTCAGGGAAGGGGTTCACGTGGTCCATTTTCCATTCCTTTTATAGTTTGTGCCTTTTGTTAACTTTCTAAGAAGCAAAAACATAACCCCAGATATGATGACTTTTTCTATACTAAGTACCGGTGGCATAATCTGATTCTAACATGTGCTTTTGGGGTGATATTTTTTTAAATGAAATTATATCCAAAATGAAGTGAAATGAGATTAATTAAACACAGAGAACATTTACACTTAAGTGCATGTTTAATGTTGTCATTTTTGTGTGTGAGTGACTCTCTGGCCTCTCTCCCACTGATCTCACGCACATGTATGAATGACTACAACATGCACGCGCACGCACACACGCATACACTGACACAAAATGCTGTTGGACAATTTTATTCACCAATTCATCAAATCACCAATGCGCGCACGCACACACACACACTGACACAAAATGCTGTTGGACAATTTTATTCACCAATTCATCAAATCACCAATGCGCGCACGCACACACACACACTGACACAAAATGCTCTTGGACAATTTTATTCACCAATTCATCAAATCACCAATGCGCGCACACGCACATACACACACATTGTTGTTATTTTGTTCTCCTGAGGACAGGATGCACAAAAGCTGTAATGCTTATTCCTTTTATCCTCAATAAAGATCATTTTCACTTGACTTCACTTGACACACGCACACACTGCACTCGCACATACACACTCACGTTGACAATTTATTCAGTATCAAGACCTCAAACATTTCGTTTCCTAGTAACAAACATAGAAACATCTACTACAATGTACTTATGTAGGCATAAACAAAAAAAAAGGATGCCACTGAGGGGGTTCTGTTGATCGGCATTAGAAGAAAAGTTCAGTAACATGATTCAGAACGGGGTCAGTTTGAAGGGGATGTTATCATTAACCCTTTCACCGCCAAAGTCGCATTTTAGCACCAGTGATTTAACACCTATGTCATTAAAAGGCATCAAATTGGGGTCTATTATCCAAAGACCCTACTGTCTTAGTTTTGGGAAGTAAGGATAGACCTTATTTTATACATGTCACAGAAGAATCCCCAATACTGCAGATGGATTTTGTTCTCTACCCAGGTAAATTCAATGGACATTTTTGGCAGAAATATGGCTGGCGGCGAAAGGGTTAAGAAAACTTAACTTTCATGTTAGAGGATGGGTGTGTGGGTGTGATAATGAAGGAGATGCGCAGTGGAGGGACGAGAGGGGGGGAATCAAATATGTGATGACAAGAAACCTTAAATGTTGTTACAATGGAACCTCCCTTACCAGACCTTCAAAACATCATCCCAAATGAGAACTTATAAGGGAGGGGTTTATTATTTTGCAAGAGTGAATGCCCTTGGAGGGTGGGGGAAGATGGTTCAGTACTGACCAGACAGGGGGATAACTCTCGCCAATGACCCTGACTTGATGCCACTAAATGGCTGCCTTTCGCAAGAGTGAATGCCCTTGTCAGTACGTGCCAGCAAGAGCAATTACTCTCACTGTCAAGGGAGTTAATAACCCTAGTTGCAGAGGCCTATAAGGGAGGGGTTTTATAAGGGAGGTAATTCTAATACTTACAAAGAAGGGCAATGTCTCAGAGAAGTAGGTCTTATGTAGGAGGGAGTCTTATAATGAGGTCTTGTAAGGGAGGTTCCACTGTGTATTACAAAAAAAAACCTGGATCAGTTTGATTGGGAGGTTTTCGGTTGTTAGACGTCGCAAAGAAATAAATAGAATCAGAATCGGGTCAGTCTGATTGGGAAGTTTTCGGTGACTAGATGATCGTCGTGAAAGATGATGACCACGTTCACTTCAAACTCTGAAACAAAGCAAATAAATAAAAATTATTAAAAAAATGTATAGGAGTAGAAGTAGTGCTAGCAGTAATAGCTGTTGTCTACTATTGTTATATCAATTAATGTGAGAGAAATGGACACATAATTATACCGTATTTTTCGGACTATAAGGCGATACTTTTTTCCTAGACTGAGACCCCTGCGCCTTATAATGTGACTGATAATATAGTAAGAAACTATAATAACAAAATCTGCATTTTGTGTAAAACATTTGGGGGGGGGGGGGTGCGCCATGTAGTCCGTAAAATATGGTATAGGCATGTGAGTGTGTGTGTATGTGCAAAGTATGTGTGTGTGTGTGAGTGTGTGCTTGCAAAGTGTGCGTGTGTTAGTGGGAGTATGCGTGTGTGCAAAGTGCGTGTGTCAGTCCATGGTTTGTACTCGTAAAAGAAAATAAATTTGAAATATTGTACGGTCGTAGAAGCGGGCGTTGGGGTGTTTTGTTTATATATATATATATGTGTGTGTATGCCTGCAAAGTGTGTGTGTGTTTGTGTGAGTATGCGTGTGTGCAAAGTGTGTATATATACATGTGTGTGAGAGAGAGAGAGAGAGAGGGAGATAGAGATAGAGAGGCAAAGTTGTTCAACACATTTTTGGAGTCGCATACTCTACAAACTGACATACAAATAGACAGACACACAGATAGACAAACAACTTTATTTAACCCTTTCATCGCCAGCCATTTATCAGAAAGAAAACACATTCCATTCAACTTACCTGGGTAGAAAAAAATGTGTCTGCAACACATCAGGGATTCCTCTGTGACATGTATAAAATAAGGCTAATCCTTACCTCCCGAAATGAAGATAATAGGATCTTTGGATGACGGACCCAGGTCCCAGGTTTGATGCCTTTTAGTGACATGGGTGTTAACTCTTTCTATACTAACCTGCGCTCTCGTCGCAGGGCATGCGCACAACGCCTCGTTACTAAGGTAACGGGATATCGCATGTAAACTTTAAAAATTCATAGTTAATAGGTTAACAGTCATGCGTGCTTCAAAGTGGCTCAGAGGGCTACTACTAAGTTTCATTCATGCCTCTGACACTGATTGGCTGGCTGCCGGTTATTTTGGGACCTTAAAAATTATATTTTCGCTATTATGAGTGTGCCTGGCTTGACAAAACATGCATTTATTTTAAAATATCACAAATCAAAACTAATCAAGTGGATGCTTTGAAACTGTTGCAGGTGTTAGTACTGTATATTGTGTACATATTGCCTAAATGTCACGTTTGTATCTGTTACCATTATTTAGAATTTTTTTTTGTGCAACCTATGCAAATCGGCCAGTACAGAACGCTTGCAAAGGGAAGCAACTGGCCAGCATGGAATGAGTTAAATCACTGGTGCAAAAATGCGACATTGACGGCGAAAGGGTTAAGGTTGTTGGTGGAGAGGGTGGGACGCGTAAAGTGACGGAGGAAGTAGATGGGGATGGGAAGATTGCGACGGACAGACAGACACACAGACAGATGCATACATTATATGTCGGGCATGAAAGTGGATGAAGATCAAAAAAGAGGAGATTTTTTCAGCCGAGAAATCTTCCACCCGGATTTTCACCTAACGTCTGAAGTTTTGTTGGGGGGGGGGAGCACGAATGTTCCCCCCCCAAATATTCCAGCCGAGTTTTCAGCTAACTAACGTCCGAAGATTTGTTCAGCGGGGAGGGGGGCTAATCTATTCCAAAAATTGGGTCGGCACAAATATCCTTCCACCCACATTTTCAGCTAACATCGCTACTCTTGTTGAGCGGGAGCTACTCATTTCGCCTTCCTTCGCACAAATGAAGTGAGTGAGCTAAAGCGACTTCCGGTTAACCAGTTTGAGAATCGCCAAATAGAGACTTGTAGATATAAGAATACGGCAAGATCGGTCCTTTACTTCTATACAAACATTTTTTTTTCTTTCGGCGGAAGTTTTGAATAAAATTCCACGGATTTTTCGCGAAAAGCGGAATTCTTTCATGCCTGATATGTGCAAATAATACACACTTACAAACCAACCTACCGATTTTAAAGTTGTTGGTGGAGAGGGTGGGGCAGGTGAAGAGGCGGGGGAAGATCATGTAGATGGGGATGGGCAGATTGCGGCACACATCACCATCGGCTATCTGGATGTTCTGGATCTCCGTGGCTGAAAGTTAAGAATACGCATCGCGTCAACTCATTCTTCTTCTTCGCCGTCGTCGTTTTCCTGTCATCATAATGAGCGCAGATGCGTCATGCTGCTGTTCAGGGAGAAAGGTGGCGGAGTGGTTAAGACGTTCGCCTGCCAAATGTAATGCGTGACTGCAGCGTGAGTGATCCCGGGTTCGAATCCCGGCCTCGCCCTTTCTTTCTAGTTTGACAGGAAAATCGAACTGAACATCAAGTTCTTCGGATGGGGACTTAAAGCTAGTCTGACCCGTGTGCTTTACGCACGTAAAAATGTCAGTTGAAAGTCGGTAAGAGCAGGGAGAAATCCCGCTGCCTGGCATGGCCAAATTGATAGCTAGGTTTTCCAAGTGTGACCACACCCCCTCCTCACCCTGTGCCCCCCCCCCCCCCTCCCAATAAAAAAAAAAAAATGGGTAGGCGCTGCACTTGCGGTGACACGCTCTCCGGGTGAGAGCAGCCCGAATTTCACAGAAATAAGTCTCTGTGACTAGAATATACCGAATACCAACTAAGAAACGGTCTTCGTCTACAGAAGACAGAAGAAAAAAGGCAGGAGAATATGGATGGACCAGCGAGGCAGAAAGATAGTATAGATGACAGTAAGCTAAGGGAAAAGGCAGAGTCAAAGAAAGTGACAGATTAGAGGAAGTTACAAGCACAGAACTTGTGGGGGAACTATTTGTACAAAGGGCACCCCCCCCCCCCCCCCCCCCCCCCCCCCACCTTCGTATAAATAGTTCCCCCACCTTCTGGTAGTTCTGTGCTTGTAACTTCCTCTAATCTGTGACTTTCTTTGACTGTGCCTTTTCCCTTCGCTTACTGTCATATACTATCTTTCTGCCTTTCCCGATTTGGGGGGTGCGCCTTATACTCGGAAAAATATGGTATTCTTATTTTCGTAGAAAATGCAAAAAATGACAAATGCAATGATCTTACACCGGCTCTAGTGATGCAGCCATTGGGATTGGTTGGCTTGGACCTTCCCCAATGCCAAATCTCATCAAATCCCTTTGGCCGACAGAGTGGGGATGTACCCTGGGCAAGGCTTCTCCACTATAAACAAACTGTAGCCCAGACCACCGGAATAGCAGCTGCCCCCCTCTGCTATCCGGCAGTCATTATTGGAAACGACAGACAGGCAATAGCAACAACTAAGCGTGACAAATTAATCCGTGAAAATCACTGAAATAGCCAACACTAAAGGGTTACACTAATACTGTCTATGCCCCCCCCCCCCCCCCCCCCCCCCCCCCCCCCCCCCCCCCCCCCGTGGGGATACCAGGGTGTGTGGGTGTGTGTGTGTGTGTCTTTTGCATAAATAGTTCCCCCACCTTCTGGAAGTGCTGTGCTTGTAACTTCCTCTAATCTGTCACTGTCTTTGACTCTGCCTTTTCCCTTTGCTTACTGTCATCTACTATCTTTCTGCCTTACCGGGTCCATTCTCCTGCCTTTTTTCACAAAATACTTTAAAAAACATCCCCACCCCACCCCTGTGAGGATACCGGGGGGTCTTTTCTATAAACAGTTCCCCCACCTTCTGGAAGTTCTGTGCTTGTAACTTCCTCTAATCTGTCACTGTCTTTGACTCTGCCTTAAATTCCCTTTGCTTACTGTCATCTACTATCTTTCTGCCTTACTGGGTCCATTCTCCTGCCTTTTTTCACAAAACACTTTAAAAAACATCCCCACCCCACCCCTGTGAGGATACCGGGGGTTCTTTTCTATAAATAGTTCCCCCACCTTCTGGAAGTTCTGTGCTTGTAACTTCCTCTAATCTGTCGCTCTCTTTGACTCTGCCTTAAATTCCCTTTACTTACTGTCATCTGCTATCTTTCTGCCTACTATCAGGTCCATTCTCATGTCTTTTTTTGTTGTAGAAACACTTTCAAAAAACATTTCCTCCAGCCCAAGTCGGACTTGCTGGGCCTACCTATTTCTTAGTTAGGCGCATTAACGGCAGCATGACGCATCTGCGCTGTCTGAGTGATCGAAGAAGAAGAAGAAGAATTTGTTTTGCTTTGATTCTATTATGATCTACCCCTATTTTCTTTATTTTGTGTCTTTTGTTTATATTGATTCAAGCATATAATTATTTAAATCCGTCAATATTGTCTGATATGCACTTTCTCTTATGCTGAGCACGCCATAAGACTAGCTTGTTGTTGCTTCAGTTCTGTTGCTTTGTATGTGTGCTATGTAAAGACAATAAAAACGTCTAAACCAGGGGGACAAATAAGAATAAGAATACCGTCTTTGGCGTATCCTTCGGCACAGCCGCACGTTTCCACACGAACCAGCTGGATCTCTATGGACTTGACGGCCACCTCGCAGTGTTCCAGTGTTAGCTGCAACAGACAGACAGACAGACAGACACAGACATGAGCTGTATCTCTATGGACTTGACGGGCACCTCGCAGTGTTCTAGTGTTAGCTGTAACAGACAGACAGACAGACAGACAGACACAGACATGAGCTGTATCTCTATGGACCTGACCGGCACCTCGCAGTGTTCTAGTGTTAGCTGTGACAGACAGACACAGACATGAGCTGTATCTCTATGGACTTGACGGGCACCTCGCAGTGTTCTAGTGTTAGCTGTAACATACAGACAGACACAGACATGAGCTGTATCTCTATGGACTTGACCGGCACCTCACAGTGTTCTAGTGTTAGCTGTAACAGACAGACAGACAGACAGACACAGACATGAGCTGTATCTCTATGGACTTGACCGGCACCTCACAGTGTTCCAAGGTCAGCTGCAAAAAGTAACGGTCACTGACTTAACCCTTTCACCGCCAACGTCGCATTTTTGCACCACAACGATTTTCAGGCATGGGAATTAGAGAAGACAAAAAAGACTGACAATTGGGGTCTGGAAGCAGGCATAGGAACAAGGAATAAAAAACAACTGAAAACCGTGTGTGTTGGGATACAGCCCCCAGAAAATGAAGCTTCTTCTGTTATCTAAGCCTTAAAAACAGTATTAGCGATAAGACTGATATATTGAGTTCATTTTGCATTCATTTATAACCAATAACTTAAGTTTTACTCATTGGGATTCTTTTTTTTTAATCTCATAAATGTCCTCTTGGACCATCAAAAAAGCTGAAAGTTGCAAAAAAAGACTGAAGAGGACCAGCTGAAATCAGCCCAAAGACTGACAATTCCCATGCCTGGATTTAACACCCATTTAAACACACGTGCGCGCATGCACACACACATACGCAGACACATACACGTACGCTCACATACAAATACTGAGGGTCCACGAAAAGAAAGGCTCACATACAAATACTGAGGGTTCATGAAAAGAAATGCTCACATACAAATACTAAGGGTTCACCCAAAGAATCGCTCGCATACAAATACTGAGGGTTCACAAAAAGAAAGGCTCACATACAAATACTGAGGGTTCACGAAAAGAAACGCTCACATACAAATACTGAGGGTTCACGAAAAGAAACGCTCACATACAAATACTGAGGGTTCACGAAAAGAAACGCTCACATACAAATACTGAGGGTTCACGAAAAGAAAGGCTCACATACAAATACTGAGGGTTCACGAAAAGAAACACTGACATACAAATACTGAGGGTCCACGAAAAGAAACGCTCACATACAAATACTGAGGGTTCACGAAAAAACGTTCACATACAAATACTGAGGGTTCACGAAAAGAAACGCTGACATACAAATACTGAGGGTCCACGAAAAGAAACGCTCACATACAAATACTGAGGGTTCAAGAAAAAATGTTCACATACAAATACTGAGGGTTCACGAAAAGAAACGCTGACATACAAATACTGAGGGTCCACGAAAAGAAACGCTGACATACAAATACTGAGGGTCCACGAAAAGAAACGCTCACACTCACCTGTCCCTTCAGCGGCTCTGTGATCCTCAGACAGGACGACTCCAGTTTGCCCTTGACCCTGAACTTGGGAATGTTCTGTTTCTGTGACAACAATCAAGTTCAAGTTCAGGTATACTTTAATATCTCCAAAAGAGAAATTCAGGTTAGGTGCAACAACATGACAGAGATACGTCAACATAACTGAAAGAACATTAATCAAACGTGTGAAACAAAATTACACCAATCAAATAATTATTAAAATTCATTACATGAACTTAGAAATGTGCACATTTAAAACAGAGTGACCATTATTAACTTATAGCAGTCAATCAAATAACAGCGTTTGGAATACTTCTCGTCATCAACAATCAATACGACTTAAAATTTATCAACCAAAAAAAGGAATGGTTCCAGCAAAAAAATAGTATTTTATAAGTGCATGGCTTTGTACATTGATTTCTCAGCAAATATGTAGATTTACACCCTCCTGCTCTATTTCTTGGATCGTTCCGTGGTTAGAGTTAGGGTTAGGGATAGGGTTAGGGTTAGATGATATTCTTCAAACCTACTACCGATGTTGCATTGAATCTGTTCTTACTGTGTCATTTATCTGTTGGTATGGAAGCTTGAGTGTAAAAAGTAAGCGTGTGTTGAGTGATATGGTGAATGTGTGTAGTAAAGTTGTGGGTGCAAGGCAGAGTGGTATGCAAGAGTTGTATGACAGACAAGTAGTCAAGAAAGCCAGGAAAATTCTTAATGATAACAGTCATGTTCTGGCAAAATACTATGAAGTATTACCATCGGGCCGTCGATACAGAACTCTAAAACTGAAAATAAGAGCACAGAAAACTTTCTTACCAAGATCAATTCATCTGTTGAACTCTTAATGCACTGCATTGAGTGATTGTTTTGCTGAGCAGCCTGTCCATCTCCTTGGGATTGAATTTGTATTCGTATTCGTCCAGTTTGTTAACTACAATATTGCAGTGTTATTAGTTATTAGTTTATATTCTTTAATTGTTGATAAATGTGTTGTGGTTTTTGTTGTTGTTGATAAATGTGTTTATTGTTGCTGTTTTTCTTATGTGCACCTGGCTGCAATTTCTCAGTTATGAGATAATAAAGATGATTTGATTTGATTTGATTTGATTTGATTTGATGGTCTTTTCTTTTGCCACGAGCATCTGTTTTTTTGGTCAAAATCATCTATTTTTTTGGAGCATTAAATCGCTGCCAATCAATACACTTGATAATAGTATCTCTACACATTAACATTTAACAATTACTGCAGTCAGCTAGCTGTTTCAATCAGAACAAGATAGAATAAGGACTGTGTGTGTGTGTGAGAGAGAGAGAGAGAGAGAGAGAGAGAGAGAGAGAGAGAGAGAGAGAGAGAGAGAAGAAAATATGAATCATGTATGCATAGATTCATTTAGGAGCTAGTTATTCAATGTCCTTTTTTCCCTCAAAATTATTGTTATTTATAATGATTGAAGAAAAATAACGACAACAAAAGCAAGAAGCCCAAAACCAAGAAGCAAAGCCTTCAAGGCTCACTCGCTTTGTGTTACGGAGATAGATCTAAACGCCAGATGGTTTACTTTTTAAAATAAGCCTCCATATCCCAGAGTTTTGCTACGTTTCATCCTTTCGTCCATTTATTATTTAATCATCATGAAGTTCAGGGGTTTTTTTTGGTCGCACAAAAGGATGCTGGAGCCACCGGATATTTCATTACAAACTTTGCAAAAGCCATCACGAACATCATCTACGGCAACTTGGTTGATGCGCTAGTCAGGGAGCTGGAAGTCGGAAAGTATGAACTGCGCATGCGTATTCTCAAAATCCTGCTGCACAGTTTGTCGTCTGCAACGCTACTTTGCTTGTTCAGTTGCTGAACTACAATCTGCACTCGAAATACAGTTCACATTGAAACAGTGACATTCATTCTGTTTCTGTCTGGATACGTCGCAGATGCCACTTCTGACGACAAATCGCGACGGAACTTGGAGGGCGCATGAACCTACTAGAAAACATAGAAGGAGAAAGACCCACTGCTTACCCTGGGTTAATACCATTAAAAAGTTTTCTATTAGGTTCATGCACCTTCCAAGTTCCGTCACGATTTATTTGTTTGTTCAACCGGAAGGGCCCAGGCCCCACTTCCAGAAGCAAGCAAACAAAAAAAACAAAAAAAAGTCCTAGTCCTAGGCTAGTGGTCAGCAGTGGCAGGCTCAGATGGTGATCTGGTCAGCGCTGAGTCTGCGGTGACAGTGGCCTCGCTTCTAGTTGGTTCCACTCCATGGCAGTCCGGATGAAGCTTTGAAGCAAATTGTTTGAGCCGTAAAACATTTTCATTCTCATACTTAAGCATGAGATTTTCTTTTCTGATTGCAAACTAAGGCTGGGCAGTGAGTAGACAAGGCTTGTTCCAGTGACGTTGCAGTCTGTTTCATTTAAAAAAAAAATAAAAAAAAATGCTAATTATTATTAGGTGCAGAAGTCAAAATTAGAGAAGAGAAAAAATTCCGCCACACCAAATTATATATATTATGTCAGTTACCTCCTTGACCCCAGCTAAGGTGTCAGGGGTGATGGTGAAGGTCACTGGCTTGACCTTGGCCTTCTCCTCCTGCGTCTGTAAACAAGGTCAAGGACAAATACGCTTCACACTGTAGTTAGTTTAAGTCGGGCCCTTCTTCTCAAATGGGTTTCATCGCTCATTGACAACAGTCTTAAAGGTGGACTCGGACGGATGAGTTTTTGCAAGAAACACGTCGAGATAAAGAAAGACAGCCTTTTCAAGGATCGGAACACTCACTTTGCTCTGGTTTCCTAGAAATCAAACCGTCAAAATGGCGATGCCTCCTTGGCGGAGATGCCGGAGAGAGAAGCCATTTTGGATGGGGTGGGTGGAGGACACTCATTGTGGTTGAAGCTTTTTCTTTTTTGTAGTGCAGTAAAAAAAAAAAAGGAGCTATTTTCATTGTGAGGAAAACTCCTTTATATACAAAACTGTATATAAAAAAATAAAAATAAATAGGCTTGTATTGTGAAAATTTCGTGCAAATCATTTGGTCTAAACTCAGGCGTCCATTTCTCTTTCAATGAAATAATTTGACTTCCAGCACCTCCGCCAAGGAGGAATCGCCGATTTGACGGTTTGATTTCTGGGAAATCAGAGCAAAGTGAGTGTTGCGATCTCTGTAAAGGGTGTTTTCCTGGTGATCTCAGCATGTATCTTGCAAAAAACTCATCCGTCAGGGTGCCCCTTTAATAATGATAAATCCAGCTTCTATAGTGCTGTTCGAAGGCAACTTGCAAGCCATCCTTACAGCGCTTTACAAAAGATCACATAAACCAGCATGTACAACAAAAATGACACACACACGCACACACTGACAGGATGAACAAAAGCTGTTAAGCTTACTCCTTTATCCTCAATAAAGATCATTTTGACTTGACTTGACTTGCCTTGACACACATGCACGTATGCACACACACATGCACACACACACACACATATGCGCACACACACACACACATCTCAACAATTCTATTCAGGAATAACGACGAACAATGTTGACAACACGGGTCACCTCCTGATGACGAAGACATGGAAAACATCTGGCATCGAATCAAACGAGTGCACAAAGTTGGAACAGTTCATTCAAGAATAACACAAACATGCGTTAACCCTTTCATCGCCAATGTCGCATTTATGCACCACAATGGTTTAACACCCATGTCACTAAAAGACATCAAATCAGGGTCTGTTATCTGAAGTCCCTACATTCTTCATTTTGGGAGGTAAGGATAGGCCTAATGTTATACAGGGAATAGAGGAATTCCCAATATTGCAGATAACCTTTTTTTTCTACCAGTTAAGTTTAATGGTATTTTTTTTAGCTGAAAAATGGCTGGCGGTGAAAGGGTTAATCAAAGGAATAACGAAGAAAAAAATTCAGGAATGCATTTCCACAAGCACGGACACACACACACTGGCACACACACACACACACACACACTCTCACACACTGGCATGCACACACACACACACACACACATAGTAACCACACACGCACACACGCACACACACATGCAATACCTTGTATTCAATGATGAATTCACACTGTTTCTGCAGGTCCTTGCTCAGCAGTGATCTCTTCATCTCCACACGGATCATGTACTGCAACAGACACACAATTGCAGAGGTTTTCTTTTTGGTGTGTATTTAATAATTTTTATTCCTTCTTTTCTTTCATTCCACACTTCCTGCTTTCACTCACTCCTTCGTACCATCAATGATCAACATTCATGTATATAAATGAATTCAGAGCAAACATAATACGAAGACAAAAGAAAACAAACATCAACAGCTCATCACCGTTAATCTAATGAAAGGGTAAAGAAACTTAATATAATCTATTATTGATAGCAGTAGTTTAGATATTACACAATTATTGATTATAAGATCCAAAAAGAAGTTGTTGTTTTTTTCATTACAAAACAGAAACAGTTACATTAACCACAACAACAAACACTAATGGAGATCAAAGCAATAGTAGTAGTTAATCATAGTAAGAAAGAAAGGTAACAATACAATATGCTTGAGGAAATGGGAATAAGAACACAAGATCAAAATATACACACAAAAGAGGTCACACACACACACACATAGACACACACACACACACACACACATAGACACACACACATAGACACACACACACATACACACACACATAGACACACACACACACACACACACACACACACATAGACACACACACACACACACACACACACACACACACACACACACACACACACACACACACACACACGCACACAGACACACACACACGCACACACACACACACGCACACACACATAGACACACACACACACACACACACACACACACACACACACACACATGGACACACACACACACACACACACACACACACACACACACACACACACACATAGACACACACACACACATAGACACACACACAGACACACACACACACACACATAGACACACACACACACACACACACATAGACACACACACACACACACACACACATAGACACACACACACACACACACACACACACACACACACACACACACACACACCACACACACACATAGACACACACACACACACACACACATAGACACACACACACACACACATAGACACACACACACACATGCTACAGATGATATCATATAGATTCAAGCAAGATCAAGCAAATGATTAAGCACAATGGAAGTTATTTCAAATTCCTCTTTCTTTCATGCAGAGGTTTTCTTATTGGCTTCCACCAAACAATGAACAAGATTATATATATTACGTCATCAACCTCGTTTGGTATCTGAACGCTTGAATGATCCCTTCCCCTTCGCTCCTTCCTATCCCTCAACTGTCCCCTCCACTGTTTTCCTTCATCCTGACCCAATTTAAAGCTCGAAGATTGAACCCACAACACCCTCACGCAGTACCCCAAATATCAACACTGTAACACAAATTTGAAAGCATTTTTTTAAAAACAATGCTGGTTGTCGTCAGCGATTCACATGTTTGATCTTTAGAAATCAAATGAACTCATTTCACATTTGTTACTTTTTAAGTTACCAACAGATTTTTGCATATGTGTTACCAACAGATTGTGTGTGAGTGTGTTCCTACGTAATTGCACAAATGTGTTATGGATTAAGCCTTTCACCGCCAAAGTCGCATTTTAGCACCACAGTGATTTAACACCTATGTCACTAAAAGGCATCAAATTGGGGTCTATTATCCAAAGACCCTATTGTCTTAGTTCTGGGAAGTAAGGATAGACATTGTTTTATATATGTTACAGAAGAATCCCCAATACTGCAGATGGATTTTGTTCTCTACCCAGGTAAATTTAATGGAAATCTTTGGCTAATATATGGCTGGCGGTGAAAGGGTTCAGATAAATGAGTGAAAGAGAGTTTGTTAGAGAGAGAGAGAGAGAATGAGAGAGAGAGAGAGAGTGAGTTTTTTTTTTCCAATTTCAAGTTTTGTATAATTTTTTTACTATCTATTGAATTTCATCGTTTAAAAAAAAAAGTTTTTTCCCAATGTCAGTACAGCTTTTATAGTTAATCTGACAATAAATTGGTTCCAGCCCAGTCCAGTGTATGTGTGCGAGCCAGCAAGCACGCATGCGTTCATGAATGGATTCATGGGTGAAAGTAAAACATTCTCTCAATCCTGAAACGACGCGTTTCAATGTTCTCTGAATCTTCCCAATCCTGAAGGGGTGACCGCATTAAAAATGATTTCCAATGTGTCTGTGTATATACAGGATGGGTTAGGGATAGTGTTAGAATTGCGTGTCAATCATCTTGTTTCAATCTGCCATCAGTTTTGGCAGAAATGTTTGATCTTATAAGACCGTGGTTCCGTATGACAAGATGGCCAATCCTGAAGACTCTTTCTATCAGGAGCATGCCTGAACTACTTTCATTCATGGATTTTGTATTTGGTATTTTGGTATTTATTCAAGTCACAGAGACTTATCTCTGTGAAATTCGGGCTGCTCTCCCCTGGAGAGCGTGTCGCCACAAGCGCAGCACCAACGCATTACAAAAAACCCCACAAAAGGTGGGGGTGGGGCTGGGTGAGGAAGGGGGCAAACTTGGGAAACCTAGCTATCAATTTGGCCATACCAGGCAGCGGGATTTCTCACTGCTCTTACCGACTTTCAACTGCCATGGGATTTTTACGTGCGTAAAGTGCATGGGTCAGACTAGCTTTAAGTCCCCATCCGAAGGACTCGACGTTCAGTTCGATTTTCCCGTCGAACTAGAAAGAAAGGGCGAGGCTGGGATTCGAAACCGGGTCACTCGCGCTGCAGTCACGCATTACATTTGGCAGGCGAACGTCTTAACCACTCTGCCACCTTTCTGTGTACATGTGTTATTCAAGGGCTTGCATGATTATGTGTGAGCTTTATTATTTGTGTGCGCGCACACACACATGCATGAGTGGATGTGTACACGTGTTATCTGATTGTTGGCATGTTTATGTGTGCGCTTTATAAAATCATTTTAAATCTTTCACTGCCAATGTCCCATTTTAGCACCACAATGGTTTAACAGCACCCATGTTACTAAAAGACATCAAATCAGGGCATGTTATCCAAAGACCCTATTTTCTTAATTTTGGGAGGTAAGGATAGGCCTAATGTTATATATGTCACAGAGGAATTCGCAGTATTGCAGATATTTTATTTTCTCTACCCAGTTAAGTTTAATGGCATTTTTTTGGCTGGCGGCGAAAGGGTTTTAAGTGCTTTAGGCCCAAATGAATTATTATTATTAACATACAATAAGAATACAATCATACCTACTTACTACACGAACAGTGCTGGTAAAATTTCAAGACGGATTTTACAAATCTCACCATCTCCTGAAGATGGAGTGTGGCTGCCCATGTGGCGGGGTAATCAAAAACGGTCACACACGTGATGTTCTCATACCTAGCTGGTGCATTTGTACCCTAGTGTTCAAGTGCTTCGGCTGTTGGGATGATCCCTGGAGTCTTTAAGCCAGGGTACGACAACAACAACAACACCTACTTTACTTACTTACTACACGAACTGCATGGGTGCTCCTGGAAAATTTCAAAAATCCTGCAAGGGGGCGGCCCCCCGGTGGAGTGCAGGGGCAGCGCACACACACACACATTTCCTGCTCTTTGTTCGCCCCTCTAGACTAGTACAAGTGCTACATTCCTTAGAATATAGCAAATTCTTATATAGGCCCTTTTTATTGTACAAGTGTGTGTGTGTGTAAGAAAATCGTTGCTTCTCAAATTCTCATAATCCGGCGACGCCGGCTCTAGGCAAAACTCCTGCGATTCAGGACATCCTGCAAGAAGGAGTATCCACAATTCTGAAGCCCGATAAATCGTGTAGATGTCTCTGATCTATACAGATCATATTTTACGATGATGTCCGAATAGTATTCATTGGCTTCTTCTTCTTCTTCTTCTTCTTCTTCGATCACCCAGACAGGTTCCTGTCAATTTCGAACGCAGATGAGTCATGCTGTCGTTACGCACATGACTAAGAGAAATAGTTAGGCCCAGCATGCCCAATGAAGTAAAGGGAAAATTGAGCATCGCCGCAGTGGCAACGAAAAAGTTGTCATTTGGTCAAAATTTACCCCCCTCCCTTCCTTCCTCATCAGTCACACAAACGTCGCATGCAAAAACAAAAAACAAAAAAAGGGTGGCGCGCCTCTGGCTGCGACGCGCTCTCCAGGTGGGAGCAACCCGAATTTCACAGAGACGCCTCTGTGACTATAATGTACCTAACCTAACCTAATTGCTTTTTCCATAGCGAACTAAAAAAACAACAACAACCTGACTATCGGCTTTTACTGATTATCTGTCTGCAGTTTTTGAGGATTCAGAAATTGAGGCCAGCACATAATCACACATTTAGCGGCAGATAATAGCGGCAGATAGTGCGTTTTTGTTTGCTATTTAAAAGAGCAGTGATGCTAGGTTAGGTTAGGTACATTATAGTCACAGAGGCGTCCCTGTGAAATTAGGGTTGCTCCCACCTGGAGGCGCGCCACCCAATTTTTAATTTATTTTAAATGTTTGCATGCGATTTTTGTGTGACTGATGAGGAAGGAAGGGAGGGGGATAAATTTTGACCAACTGACAACTTTTTCGTTGCCACTGGGTTTAACGTGTTCTAAGTGCATGGGTGCACTGGACCTAGGTTTATCGTCTCATCCGAAAGACTCCACATTCAGACCGCAAGGCCTAGTGCAAAGTGAGAGGAAAAATCCCCTGTACCCAGGTTCGAACTCGGGTTTACTTGACACGAAGCAAACGCGCTACCACTGTGCCACTCTACACTGGCAGATTGGACTGCTAAGATTGGAACAAAAACAAAAAAAGAACAAAAAAAGGAGCATCCATGGAACTGTTGCTGGTAAAATTTCAGTTGTACAAAAATCTCTCACCTGGACATTAACGAACACGCCATGGTAAGTCTCGTACAGGGTTTTCCCCGCTTTCGGCTTCAGTGGCACTTCGAAGGGGATCTCCGTTTTCCCCGACGGTAGTCGACCGGGCTTGGCCACTTCCAGAGGGTACTGCAGCAAATGAATCGGCTGGAACGGAAAAGAAAGAAAAACCAATGCAAATAAGAATATTTTATAATACAAATTTAGACGGAAATAACAGAAACTAGAGGGCTTATGTTTGCCTTTGAGATCAAACATGACAGGATTCTTCCCTAAACTGTCATTTTGCAAGTTAGTGAATATTACAATTTTGCTACAGTAAGTGAAATTTGATACAAGAAATCCTGCAAGATTTAAAAATCCTGCAATTCAGGACATCCTGAAAGAAGAAGCGTCCACGAATGCGTTTCTGGTGTACACTGGGGGAAAGCTGCCCCTGCACAGTACCTTGAGGGAGTTGTAGAAGGCCTCGAAGACGCCGACGCTTTTGGCGCTGAGCTGCAGGTTGACCACGCCCTCCATGGTGAGGCTGATGCCCTGGTGCTGACACTCCCCCTTGCTGGTGACCACCACCAGACCCGCCACCACATCCTGCACACATACACACACAGTACACACACATGCTGAGATACATGCATGTGATACATAAACAAACAAACACATTGTCAGGCTGATGCCCTGGTGCTGACAACCCCCCCCCCCCCCCCCCCTTGTGGCGCGCGTGATGACTCGTTGCCTGCCAGCATTACTTTGCTCTTGCTGATGACACTTTTCCATTACTTAGTATTAGAACTTCGACTTCGAGGTGTTTTTTTCTTCTATGAGTGATTCTCATGTCATGATAGCTCTTGGAGCAAGTTTCGACGTTCGATTGCATCCCGTGTAAAAGCAATAACAGCAACTGAGCAAGCCAAAAATGCTCTGGACACATTGTTTTCCTGTTGAGAGCTAGTCCTAGCAAGTTCCACGGAGGTACACGACCATAAACAGACCAGATCAGCTTTTTTTTCATGAGGGTGAGGGGGTGGTAGTAATCGTTATCATGGGCTAGATAGACTAAAATAACTCAATAATTCAAATTTTGCCATGCCATCGAAATTTGCTTTAAAAATAGCTCAGACTTAGTATTAGTCTTAGAATTAGATGTAAGAGGAGTTTTATTTGGCCGGGCCAAGTGATAAAACGTGTCCGATCATAAGTCTGATCTAGATCTACGTTCGGGTCGACACATTCTGATGCAAAGAGAATAGTCAGAGACTGAGACTGAGAGAGCAAACAATCGGAGCATCGCACTTGATTGATCAGTGCTTACTAGTGATGCATTTCAGCGGTGATGTGGGCATGAAACACTGCTGATTGTGTATAGATTTATTGATGCATGCTTTTTTTTATCAATGTATAGTATTATGACGTGACGCAATTTTTAGCCTGATTTACGCATTTTGGGGCCGACTTTGCATAAGCTGAACGCACTTTCAAAACGTTTATCGTGATCCCTGGAAAACAGGAAGAATTACTCGCTACACGGGTGTATGTAGCGTTCTCAAAATCATTTTTTGTGTATTTGACGGTTTCAGGTTAGGGTTAGGGATAGTACTGTTAGGGATGGCCGACCTTATGGTCACGACTGTCGTGGGGATAATGAAAACGGGTGAAAAACCTTATGGCCACGACTGTCGTGGGGATAATGAAAACGGGTGAAAAACCGTATGGCCACGACTGTCGTGGGGATAATGAAAACGGGTGAAAAACCGTATGGCCACGACTGTCGTGGGGATAATGAAAACGGGTGAAAAACCGTATGGCCACGACAGTCGTGGGGATAATGAAAACGGGTGAAAAAAACTTATCGCCACGACAGTCGTGGGGATAATGAAAACCTTATGGCCACGACAGTCGTGGGGATAATGAAAACGGGTGAAAAACCTTATCGCCACGACAGTCATGGGGATAATGAAAACCTTATCGCCACGAGTCGTGGGGATAATGAAAACGGGTGAAAAACCTTATCGCTACGAAAGACGTTTAATACCTGCACGCCATTTAAAATTTTTTTTTTTTGGTCTTCCGTTATTATTTCATTTCCGGTAGGCCTATTTTCTTGCCGTTTTTGTCCTTTGCCCAGTTTTTCAAAGGCCGTGGCTAAATAGCCGCCAGTGGCTCTATAGAATGCAGGCCACAGAGCCGCTACTTTCCATTTCCGGTGAAAAACGAAGCTAAAAATAGAAAGAAGTATTTTGCCCATGCGCAACGGTCGTGCCCATAATGTCCACAGCCCCTTTCCATTATCGGCACGACTGTCGTGGGAATAAGGAAAACGGAAGGAAAAGCTTATGGGCACGACTGTCGTGGGGATAAGCACTTCCGTTAGGGATAGGGTTAGGGATAGGTTTAGCGTTTAGGGTCAATTTAGTGTTGAATACACAAAAGATAAAATTTGATGGTACGTCATGATCGATTTCGCACATGCGCAGACATTTTGAGAACAAATCCAATTTGAGAACGCCACATGCAGTTACAGTACACCTGCCACGCCTACCAAGTACTACTCACTACTCCGCGAGTCAGTACTGCTGCCAAACATGAACAAAATCGACAGCATCTTCTTTCCACACAACCAAGCCATCGCCCGTCCTACAATCAGACGATGCCGTTAAAACATTACAGCACATTCTCCCTCAATTACGATCATGCAATCGATTGAAAACTAACCCCTTCTTTGTAGACTTTGTTCACTTTTTTCAATCGGATGTCGATGGACGCCATTTTGTCGTAGACCCTAGTATCACGTGAGTACCACATGAGCCAGAAACGTGATCTAATTTTCGTATAAGTATGGGTTTTTTAATAATAAAAAAACCCGTCCTATTTTGATATCAGAATGAAACAATAAATTAGTTTTTGATTTTGAAAGACAGATTTTAAGTGATAAAGACTCCACTAAAAAAATACACAATTTTGTCTCAGTACGCGGGAGGTGATCAGAACAGCCGGTTACCACGGACTCGTTACCAAGCGAAGCCTTCTCGCTTTTGAGCGATTCACGCACTCTACTATACTACCAAGCCAAAATAAACCTGAGGTTACATGCAAGACCTTTTTGTGTGCGGTTTCAATCAAACCCGCTCCTAGCCTTTTCACTACCGTCATAATGGAGACCTAACCCAAAAAAAAACACCTCGAGTAAACTTTCCTTTTCACTAGAAACCAGTTGGTCTGAAAATGATTGTGTGGGTAGCTCATAATTGAACAGTTAAAAAACAGCTAACAGGTGCGTGAATAGAACGCTGAACTGGCAGTAGGGGACGGAGGACATTTGTGGCAGGTAGACTAGTGGCATAAAGGAACGGAACTTGTGTGGGAAAAGAACTACCCCGGTTACTTCTGCATATAGATCTCGAGACATCATGGCTTCTAATAACGGTCACCAGCACATTTGTGAGGCGGATATCTTTGCTGAGGAGTTTCCTGACGATATTTCGCTCAGCGCTTTGTGTGATTGTGGGTAAGTATTGGTATATTTACTGTGTAAACCCCTCCCCCCTCCCCCACTCCCCAAAACAAGTATACTTTCTGTAGTCGTACTATTATTTATGCGAGCATAGAGTTTGTGTTGTTAAGGTCTTTTTGTGGAAGTATGAGTTTGCGTGCGCGCGCGCACACGCACACGCACGCACGCACACGCACACACGCACACACACACGCCCGCGCGCGCGCGCACACACGCACACACACACACACACACACACACACCCGCGCGCACACACACACACACACACACACACATACACACACACTCACACACATACACGCACGCACGCACGCACGCACACACACGCACGCGCACGCACGCACGCACACGCACGCGCACGCACACACACACACACACACACACACACACACACACACACACACACACACTCTCACACAAAACACCAGTAATGGATTGATCTTGAATCACACTGGTTACATCAATGTGCACTGAATTATCTCGCTTGGCTGGGTAAACAAACCAAAAAAAGGTAGAATTAACCCTTTCACCGCCAATGTTGCATTTTAGCACCACAAAGGCTTAACACCCATGTCACTAAAAGGCATCAAATCAGGGCCTGTTATCCAAAGACCCTATTTTCTTTATTTTGGGAGGTAAGGATAGGCCTAATGTCATATATTTCACAGAGGAATTCGCAATATTGCAGATATTTTATTTTCTGTACCCAGTTGAGTTTAATGGTATTTTTTGACGGAACCAGTGATAAATCGTGTTTGTTTCATATATAATAAGAAATGTATGAAAACGATAAGAAAACAATCTGTGGGCTCAAAAACAGACTAGACATAGTAGACCTTGTGTTAAAAATAACACAAAACAGACTTGACATTGTAGACCCTGTGTTAAAAATAACACAAAACAGACTTGACATTGTAGACCTTGTGTTAAAAATAACACAAAACAGACTTGACATTGTAGACCTTGTGCTAAAAGTAACACAAAACAGACTAGACATTGTAGACCCTGTGTTAAAAATAACACAAAACAGACTAGACATTGTAGACCCTGTGTTAAAAATAACACAAAACAGACTAGACATTGTAGACCCTGTGTTAAAAATAACACAAAACAGACTAGACATTGTAGACCCTGTGCTAAAAATAACACAAAACAGACTAGACATTGTAGACCCTGTGTTAAAAATAACACAAAACAGACTAGACATTGTAGACCCTGTGCTAAAAATAACACAAAACAGACTAGACATTGTAGACCCTGTGTTAAAAATAACACAAAACAGACTAGACATTGTAGACCCTGTGTTAAAAATAACACAAAACAGACTAGACATTGTAGACCCTGTGCTAAAAATAACACAAAACAGACTAGACATTGTAGACCCTGTGCTAAAAATAACACAAAACAGACGAGACATTGTAGACACTGTCCTAAAAATAACACAAAACAGACGAGACATTGTAGACCCTGTGCTAAAAATAACACAAAACAGACGAGACTTCGTGAACGTTTTATGTCTGCATGTATTATTATGAACGTATAGATTACATATAATCTAATCAAATCTAATCTTGTCTGATCTAATCTGGTCTGATCGGATGTGATCGGATCAGTAGGGGAAGAAGGGGTAAAAAGCACATGGGCGGGTAAGAAGCCCATGCCAATTATCTCATGAAATAAAGAAAATTGATCAGTCAATTTTGCCCATGTAACGAATGCTAAGCATTAACACTCGTCTCATGGGCAAAATGTCACTGAAATTTGCTTCATTTGCTTTATTTCATGAGATAATTGGCATGGGCTTCTTACCCGCCCATGGGCTTTGTACCCCGTTTTACCCTATTCATCTGATGTAGGCTAATGTAAGCTTCATAGCCACAAGTGATGTAAGCTTAATAGTTCCACCACCTTCTGGAGGTTATGTGCTTGCAATTTCCTCGAATCTGTCACCCTCTTTGACTCTTTGCCTTTTCCTTTTTGCTTACACTGTCATCTACACTGTCATATCAGGTGTAGAGTGGCACAGAGGTATTGCGTTCGCCTCGTGTCAAGTAAACCCGAGTTCGAACCTGGGCACAGGGGATTTTCCCTCTCACTTTATACTAGGCCGTACGATCTGAACGTGGAGTCTTTCGGATGAGACGATAAACCGAGGTACCGTGTGCCCATGTACTTAGCACACGTTTTAAACCAGTGGCAACGAAAAAGTTGTCATTTGGTCAACATTTACCCCCCCCCCCCTACCTTTCCTTCTTCATCAGTCACACAAAAATTGCATGCAAAAAAATAAATGGGTGGCGCGCCTCTGGCTGCGACGCGCTCTCCAGGTGGGAGCAAACCGAATTTCACAGAGATGCCTCTGTGACTATAAAGTACCTAATACTTTAAAAAAAACAAAAAACTATCTTTCTGCCTAACTGGCCCATTCTCCTGCCTTTTTTCTCTCCAAGAAACTCAGAGTAAGAAATCTGTTTCACTATTATATTTTCTTGTGTTCTTGCTCACAGTCATTTAAATAAAGAAAAATAAACAAAAAAAAAACTAAAAATACCTTTGGTTGTCTTTTTCAACCTTGTTTGACTGGCTGTGGTGGGAGCTGTTGGTGTTGTCCACTGAGCTGTCATTTGTGGGGTGAGTACTGTTCAGGAGGGGACTGTAGATAGGGGTGGACAACACCAACAGCTCCCACCACAGCCAGTCAGACAAGGTTGAACAAGACAAGCAGTAGCTTGTCGAAAATTACCAAAGGTATTTTTATTTTATTTTTTTTTCTTTATTTAAATGACTGTGAGCAAGAACACAAGAAAACATGACTACCCCACAGTCGGAAAGTATCTTCACTCTAATGTTTCACTATTATCGGCAGACGTCACAAGCGGATGAACACACTGGCAACCTACAAGCCTGGCCCCAGAGCTCCCATGGGGGAAACGGACTACCAGTCGACCTTCAAGGCCAAGGCCTCCCCGCGACCCCGCTCCTCCAAGCGGCCCCCACCCACCCCCCTCAACACCAACCCCGCCCCCATGACCTTCGACACCAACCAGCGAACCGAGTTCAAGAACCTGGGTCACGTGGAGCGCGTCAAGCCCATCGTGCACGTGAGTCTGGATTTAGATCCTTCGAGTTTGATTGTTTAAAAATCCTTTTATATAATTGGTCAAGAATCTGAGTCACGTGGAGCGCGTGAAGCCCATTGTGCACGTGAGTCTTGATTTAATCCTTCAATGTGATTGGTCAAAAATACTTCAATCTGATTGTCCAAGAATATGAGTCACGTGGTGGAGTGCGTCAAACCCATTGTGCACGTGAGTCTGGATTTAGATCCTTCAGTTTGATTGGTCAAAAATACTTCAATCTGATTGGTCAAGAACCTGGGTCACGTGGTGGAGCGCGTAAAGCCCATTGCGCACATGAGTCTGGATGTAAATCCTTCAATGTGATTGGTCAAAAATACTTCAATCTGATTGGCCAAGAATCTGAGTCACGTGGGGCGTGTGAAGCCCATAGTGCACGTGAGTCTGATTAAAAGTCTTCAATGTGATTGGTCAAAATTACTTCAATCTTCAAGTTTGAGTCACGTGGTGGACTACATCAAACCCATTGTGCACGTGAGTCTGATTAAATCCTTCAATGTGATTGGTCAAAAATACTTCAATCTGATTGGCCAAGAATCTGAGTCACGTGGTGGAGTGCGTCAAACCCATTGTGCACGTGAGTCCGATTAAAATCCTTCAATGTGATTGGTCAAAAATCCTTTTATATATTTGGTCAAGAAGTCACGTGGAGCGCGTGAAACCCATTCGGTGCACGTGAGTCTGATTAAATCCTTCAATGTGATTGGTCAAAAATCCTTTTATTTGACTGGTCAAGAATCTGAGTCACGTGGGGCGCGTGAAGACCATTGTGCACGTGAGTCTTGATTTAATCCTTCACTTTGATTGGTCAAGAATCTAGGTCTTGTTGAGCGCGTCAAACCCATTGCGCACGTGCGTCTGAATAGGCCGCCTACATTCTTTGGATTTAGATTGGCAGTTTGGTTGGTGAGCCGATGTTGACGTTTGATTGGTTAACCCTTTCGCCGCCAAAGTTGCATATTAGCACCACAATGATTTACAATCTATCTGACTAAAAGGCATCAAAACGGGGTCATTTATCCAGTTTTGGGAAGGAAGGTTAGACCTTATTTTACATAGGCCTATGTCACAGAAGAATCCCCAATACTGCAGATGGATTTTGTTCTCTATCCAGGTAAATTTAATGGACATTTGTAGCTGTAATATGGCTGGCGGTGAAAGGGTTAATAGGGTCAAGTTGTTTCCTTAACTCAGGAAGTTGTGTGTGTGTGCGCGTGCGTGAGTGCGTGCGAGAGAGAGAGAGAGAGAGAGAGAGAGAGAGAGAGAGAGAGAGAGAGAGAGAGAGAGAGAGAGAGAGAGAGAGAGAATCAAATAGAGACAAATCTGTTTAACGTCCTCCGGTCTGAAACAGACACATATGGGACATTAGTACATATAAAGATGGTGGGAACGATCCTGGAGGCAATGCCCGGAAGCAGTGCAACACCAGGAAAGTCCCGAACTTTTAACAATACAGATATTATTGTAGAGGATCAAATTAAAAAGTCGTGGATGGTTATACTGTATAGACGATGGACTTTCAATGACTTCTTCAAGTTCAACGGTGTGTTGCTCCGATTCCAAACCTTTTTTTGTTGGCAGGAGGAACAGTATGAACCTCCCCAAGTCCCGATGGAGACCAAGACCTACTACACCCAGGAGTACATCCCCAAGCAGCTGAAGGCGGGTGGCGGGGGAGGGGGAGGGACCCCCCCAGGACCCGGCGCCTACATGAAGGACACCCTGAGGGCTCACCCCTCCCTTCCCATGGAGGGACGGACCACCAACAAGGAAGCCTTCAAGCCCTGGATGCAGCAGCCTGCGTTGGCTTTCGGGGAGCTGCCCAGTTTCACTGGTAAGCCTAAGGCGCCGTACACACATAAGCGGATAATCCGTGCGGAACCCCCCCCCCCCCCCCCCCCCCCCCCCCCCCCCCCCCCCCCCCCCCCCCCCCGTGCCGCAACCCATAAATAAGTGAAACAAGGAAGGTCTTTAAGTTCCGATGAGACGATAAACCGAGGTCCCGTGTGTGCTCATGCACTTAGCACACGTTAAACCCAGTGGCAACGAAAAAGTTGTCATTTGGTCCAAATTTACCCCCCTCCCTTCCTTCCTCATCAGTCACACAAAAATCGCATGCAAAAAAACCCCACAATTGGGTGGCGCGCCTCTGGCTGCGAAGCGCTCTCCAGGTGGGAGCAACCCGAATTTCACAGAGACGCCTCTGTGACTATAATGTACCTAAACCTAACCTAACAAAACAGAAAAAGATTTGCGCACGTGTCCGAATGTCCCCTATAATGCGTAAACTTTTAGTATTATTCTTTCTTCCACTTATTTAGGGTTTTCCGTACGGAACTTACGCGTCTAATGTGAACCCGGGCTAAGGTGTGTGTGTGTGTGTGTGTGTGTGTGTGTGTGTGTGTGTGTGTGTGCGTGTGCGTGCGTGTGTGTGTGTGTGTGTGTGTGTGTGTGTGTGTGTGTGTGTGTGTGTGTGTGTGTGTGTGTGTGTGTGTGTGTGTGTGTGTCCTGGATGCAGCAGCCTGCGTTGGGGAGTTGCCCAGTTTCTGACTGGTAAGGTGTGTGTGTGTTTACTGTCTTATCTTCTGAATCGTACAGTGAGTGGAATTGCTCCCACACCGCTCATCAGTTCCGACTCCCAACTGGCAGGTCGCAGAATCAGGAATCAGCAGTCCGAGGAGAACAAATCTATGTTAAACCACCAGAGAAGCTGACAAACGAGTGTGTGTGTGTGTGTGGTGTGTGTGTGTGTGTGTGTGTGTGTGTGTGTGCGTGCGCGTGCGTGTGCGTGCGCGTGCGTGCGTGCGTGCGTGCGTGCGTGCGCGTGCGTGCGTGTGTGCGCGCGCGCGCGCGTGTGTGTGTGATGCAGCGGCCAGAATTGCCTAGGTTCACTGGTGAGAAGACTTGTTTGAAGAAGCACACACACATAATTCACACACTCCAGAATGGACGCACGCACACACTGAACACACTGAACACATGCACGGAGTGCACGGATACACACATGCGTGTGCACGCACGCACACTGACGCACATACACACACGCGCACGCAGCACACAGGCGCACGCACACACACACGCACGCAGCACACACACACACACACACACACACACACACACACACACACACACACACACACACACACTCACACACATTGTTTATTCTTTAACCCTCAATAAAGATGATTTCTGACGACACACACACACGCATGCATGCATGCATGCACGCACGCACACGCATACATGTGCACTCAGACACACACACAGACATGCACGCAGACACAGACACACGCGTGCACATGTGCGCGGACTAAAAATCGAAATCTGCGTGATTGCTCTTTGTACACAAAATGAAGAGAATTATTTTGAAACTGGTTCTAAACGCCTGTGGCAAAAATAATCTTTGAAAAGACATTGCCATGTGAACGTTTTACTTGCACTAACATTTTGTAACGTTTTCTTTACGTAACCACAACCTGCCTATATTGGAGATTAAAATGGAAGTTATGTAGACTTTAGTGAAGCGCGCGCGAGCGTTTTGCAACATTGTGTAACGTTTTCTTTATGTAACCCCACTCAGCCTATATAGAGTTACGTAGACTTCAGTGCAGCGCGAGTTTACCCCCATTTAACAAACATTTCTGTATTGTTAAAAATTGGGGACTTTCCTGGTGTTGCACTGCCTCCCGGCATTGCCTCCAAGATCGTTCCCACCATCTTTATATATCTACTAATGTCCCATATGTGTCTTTTCCAGACCGGAGGACGTTAAGGAGAATTTCCCTCCAGTGCTGCACGAGTTTACCTCCATTTAGCAAACATATCCGTGTTGCGCTGCCTCCGGGCATTGCCTCCGGGATCGTTCCCACCATCTTTATATCTACTAATGTCCCATATATGTGTCTGTTCCAGACCGGAGGACGTTAATCAGATTTTCATTCCAGTGCTGCGCGAGTTTACCTCCATTTAACAAACATGTCTGTGTTGTTGAAAATTCGGGACTTTCCTGGTGTTGCGCTGCCTCCGGGATCGTTCCCACCGTCTTTGTATCTACTAATGTCCCATATATGTGTCTTTTCCAGACCGGAGGACCTTAAGCAGAATTTCACCGGTGCTGCGCAAGCGTTTTGCAACTTTTTGTAACGTTTCGTTCATGTAAACCCACCCTACCTCTAATTTTCCTGCGCGCAGGCTCCATCCTGTTCCCTGAGAGGAAACCTCTTCCGGAGAGCACCATGAGGCACAGCTTCCAGGGCAAGTTCATCCCACCTGTACCCCCCATCAAAATGGCCTCGCCCAGCATCCGACTGGAAGGTGAGACCACAGACAATATAGTTTCACACAGACTGTTCAGTGGGGGGGTTCAGAGTTACATCTGTATTGTTAAAAATTCGGGACTTTTCCTGGTGTTGCACTGCCTCCGGGCATTGTCTCCAGGATCGTTCCTACCATCTTTATATCTACTAATGTCCCATATTATGTGTCTGTTCCAGACCGGAGGACGTTAAGCAGAATTTCATTCAACATTCAGTGGGACTTTTTCCCTCTTTGTTGGTACAAGCCAGTATTTTGGATTACGTCCCTTTGCAATGGGCTGGCTAGCTGCAGTGATAAGGCCTATAGTGAATGATGCAAACATGATAGGATTATTTCATATACTCTTTTTGAGTTTTGGTGTTTTCTCTCTTGCTCTGTCTGTCTCTGTAGTTCTCTATTTCTCTCTTATGTATTCTGTCTCTGTCTGTCTCTCTGTCACACTTTGAATCTTTTTCCGTCTCTGTCTGTCTGTCTCTCTGTCTCTTTCTCTTGTTTTTTTCTCTCTCTCTTTCCCTCTTTTAGTCTACATTCTCTCCGGAAGGGTTGGTTTAGTCTGTCTGTCCGAGCGTGTCTGTCTATCTATCTATCTCTGTGTGGAATGTACAATTTCCACAGCTAGTTCATACGGCCTGTATGCACCCCACCCCACCCCCACCCCCGCACCCCCATCAAAATGGCCTCTCCCAGCATCCCACTGAGGGAAGGTGATGCATTGATATATCTATTTATTTTATATTTACCTGTTTTTGGGGTCTGTAAATGTACACGTTAATCCCTCCTGTACCCCACCCACCCACCCCCCTCCCCATCATAATGACCTCTCCAAATATCCGACTGGAAGGTGATATAATTTTATTGATACATATATTTGGATGAAAATCTGTTTAACGTCCTCCGGTCTGGAACAGACATTAGTAGATATAAAGATGGTGGGAACGATCCTGGAGGCAGTGCATCACCAGGAAAGTCACGAATTTTTAACAATAGGCCTACAGATACATCTATTTGCTGGTGATGGTTGGTTTAGCGTCCATTTAGGCGTAGCCTCTTATATGGGACAGTGTTCCTTAATCTATTTGTTTATACAGTGGAACCTCCCTTATAAGACCTTAAAACATCATCAAAAAATGTAATGAGGTCTTATAAGGGAGGTAATTTTAATACTTGCAAAGAAGGGCAATGTCTCAGAGAAGTAGGTCTTAATTGGGAGGGAGTCTTATAATGGGAGGTCTTCTTCTTCTTCTTCGATCGCTGACAGTTTTCAGTCAACTTATGAGTGCAGATGCATCATGCTGCCAATATGCGCCTAACTAAGAAATAGTTAGGCCCAGCATGTTCGACTTCGGCTGGAGGAAATGTTTTTTGAAAGTGTTCCTTGAAAAAAGGCAGGAGAATGGACCGGATAAGGCAGAAAGATAGTAGATGACAGTAAGCAAAAGGGAAAAGGCAGAGTCAAAGAGAGTGACAAATTAGAGGAAGCTACAAGCACAGAACTTCCAGAAGGTGGGGGAACTATTTGTACAAAAGACACCCCCGGTATCCCCACGGGGGGTGATGGGTGGTCCTTAGGGAGGTTCCACTGTGTATATAATCTATTTATAGGCAACCACAACTTCGACACGACGCACAACGACACCTACAAAGGGGCCAAGGGAGAGCACCGCGCCTTGCCCATGGTGCAGAAAGCGTCGGCTTCGGGCCCGGCGGGTCAGAGGGGGAAGTTCAACGGGGAAACCCAGTCCAAAAGGGATTTTCCCGGTTACAGAGGCCAGCAGCCCTTGCCTCCCAAACCTGCTGATCCTGCCCCTACCACCATTGATCTGAAGTTCAATAACAAGTGAGTGACTGATTGAGACATTGGACGGAGAGAGAGAGAGCAGAGCAGAGAGAGAGAGAGAGAGAGAGAGAGAGAGAGAGAGAGAGAGAGAGAGAGAGAGAGAAAGGGGGAGTGGGTAGGAGGGAGGCAGGGAGGGGGGAGAGAGAGAGAGAGAGAGAGAGAGAGAGAGAGAGAGAGAGAGAGAGAGAGAGAGAGAGAGAGAGAGAGAATGAATGAAACGAATGAATTGTAATTTACCATGAGAGAGAGAAGGGGAAGAGATTAAGAAAGAGATCAAGAGGAGAGAGAGAGAAAGAGAAGATAGAGAGAGGAGAAGAGAGAGAGAGAGAGTCCGGGGGGAACCGGGAAGTGCCGTAGAGGATCCTTCAGGGGAGGGTTGGTGCTCTAGTGCTTCTAACGCGAGCAGCGCGTCAGAGGCAGGGGGATTTCGTCTTTCTTTTTA
>CM065709.1:32249175-32331675 GCA_017654935.2 Phymorhynchus buccinoides
ATATTCATTTCCCAGATGAATTCCCACTAGTGCAGATGTTTCTTGTCTCTCCCAGTTAAGTTTACTTCATCACCCCTCCACCTTGCGGGTGGTCTCGCTCGTCGTCATCTCATAGTCGTCTTCATCATCTGCGTCGTCCTCGTCTTCCCGAGTTAAACTGCTGACCCTGCCCGTTGCCTCCCCCTCCGGTAATCGTCTGCTGGGGGGCCTGAAGCGAAAACAACAAATTAATTTTTAATACTTTAACAGGTTTGCTACAGATTTTTCCATAACCAAAATTCACAAACTTTTCAAAGACCTTTTCAAAGACTCTTTATTCTATTTTCAAAGACCTCTCACGATTTTTTCTTTCTTTCTTTTGCTGTCCTATCTTTTAAAACCCTTTAACCGTCAGCCATCTTTGAGCCAAAATTTTCCATTAAACTTACTTTGGCTACAGAAAAAAAAAATCATCTCCAATATTGTGGGGTTTCTGTGTGACACATTTGGAATACGGTCAATCCTCACTGCTCAAATTTAGGAACACAATATAATTGAAAAACAGACCCTGATTTCAAGAGTCTTAATGACATGGTCTGATAAAATCATATGGTGCAAAAATGCGGACATTGGCGGTGAAAGGGTAAAGTGGGCCGTACATTGGCGTTGCTCCCACGCCGCTCGTTCTGATTCCCAATTCGCAGCCACACCCTGGCCCGTTCAGGGCGCAGACTCCGAAACCAGCAATCCAAGGGGAGTGAATCTATTTAGGCCGTCAGGAGGCAACCAATCGAGAAGACACTGCACTGCTGCCGAGTCACTTCGTTGGAGTTCAGTGGAGCTCTCACGATTTGTTGCACCGAGTATAGAACGCCTGTTGTTTGTCAGCAGCAGCGAGCTTTCGCAGCCACTTCTTGTACTCAGCTTTTTCAAGACACTTCTCGTTAAAATTGCAGCTGCCTGGCATTCTCAACGTCTTTTGCTTCGATCACGATCACTCAAGTAAAGCAGCACCGGAGTGGCCAAAAGACACAGATATAGCCAAGGGAACTAACTCTTGACAAATCGAGAAAGTCTGCTAGACAGAACTATGCTTTCCCCCCACCTGCGTGCGCATTCCAACGGAAGTTTCGCAATCTTAGTCAGATTTTGTGTAACAGCATCGATCTGGCATTTTTCAAATAAAGTTAGTGACTAAGATGGCGGTCTTCCATAATGTGGCACGCTCCTTGTGGCCGGATTTGACGACACGTGGGTACAAGCCATAGATTGTCAAACCGTGGATATCAGAAAATAAGCAAAATGAAATTGCTTCTTGATTAATTCTGGAAGCAAACAACAAATTTTTGTTATGGCATCAATGCGTTAATTATTTGTTCACAAACCATTTCACAATTTTCACAAACCAAAGCCAATTTTCAAACACTTTCAAAGACTTAAAAATGGCACTCCATTTCTCAAAGACTTTTAACTGTCATGATACATATATCCAAATGATGGTTTGACAATACTAAGAGGGAATGGAGGATGAGGAGGAGGAGAAGAAGGAGAATAGCTAAAAAAAGACAAAGAAGGAGAAGAAGAAAAGGAAGACAAAGACCATAAGGAAGAACAAAAAAAAGAAGGGGGGGGGGGTAATAACAATAGTAAAAAAGAGAAAAAAAAGAAAAAGAAGGAAACGGGATATTGAAGATAAAGAAGAAGAACAAACAACAAGCAGTGAAAAGCACTTTATCTGAACCAAAATCAAATCAAGATTTGCTCTTCCAGAAGAGGGGAGGGGGAGGGGGGGTGAAAGATTAAAGGCTTTTCATTGCTTTTGTTTTCTTGTTCTTCTCTGTAGCTGCATCTCCCGTTGCGTTCTTTTCTGCTTTGTCTCTTTCTTCTTACTATTGTTTTACCCCCCCCCCCACTCTTTTTTTTTGTTCTCCTATGGTCTTGTCTCTTTTCTTCTTCGCTATTCTCCTTCTTCTCCTCCTCCTCCTCCCCCTTCCCCTCTTTATTATTGTCAACCTCATCATTGGATATATGTATCATACAGTCTTAAAAGGTCTTTGAGAAATGGAGTGTCCTTTTCAAGTCTTTGAAAGTCTTTGAAAATTACCTTTGGTCTGTGAAAATTGTGAAATGGTTTGTGAACAAATAATTAACGCATTGATGCCATAACAAAAATTTGTTGTTTGCTTCCAGAATTAATAAAGAAGCAATTTCATTTTGCTTATTTTCTGATATCCACGGTTTGACAATCTATGGCTTGTACCCACGTGTCGTCATATCCGGCCACAAGGAGCGTGCCATATTATGGGAGACCGCCATCTTAGTCAGTAACTTTGTTTGAAAAATGCCAGATCGATGCTGTTTACACACAAATCTGACTAAGATGGCGACACTTCCGTTGGATGCGCACGCAGGTGGGGGGAAGCCATAGTTCCGTCTGGCAGACTGCCTCGATTTGTCAAGAGTTAGTTCCCTTGGCTATATCTGTGTCTTTTGGCCACTCCGGTGCTGCTTTACTTGAGTGATCGTGATCGAAGCAAAAGACGTTGAAAATGCCAGGCAGCTGCCATTTCAACGAGAAGTGGCTTGAAAAAGTTGAGTACAAGAAGTGGCTGCGAAAGCTCGCTGCTGCTGACAAACAACAGGCGTTCTATACTCGGTGCAACAAATCGTGAGAGCTCCACTGAACTCCACCGAAGTGACTCAGCAGCAGTGCAGTGTCTCCTCCTCGGTTGGTTGCCACCTGACGGCCTAACATAGATTCGGCCTAACATAGATCCCCTTGGACTGCTGGTCTCGGATTCTGCGACCTGAACGTGCGGAGGTGTGGCTGCGAGTTGGGACTCGGAATGAGCGGCGTGGGAGCAACGCCGCTGTACGGCCCATTTAACCCTTTCACCGCCAATGTCGCATTTTTGCACCATAATGATTTATCAACCATGTCATTAAAGAGCTCTTGAAATCAGGGTCTATTATTCAATTATATTGTGTTCCTAAATTTGGACAGTAAGGATTGACCCTATTCTAAATGTGTCACAGAGTGAAATCCCACAATATTGCAGACAAAATCTTTTCTGTAGCCAAGTAAAGTTTAATGGAAAATTTTGGCTCAAAGATGGCTGGCGGTGAAAGGGTTAAAGATAGGACAGCAAAAGAAAGAAAGAAAAAATCGTGAGAGGTCTTTTGAAAATAGAATAAAGAGTCTTTGAAAAGGATCTTTGAAAGTTTGTGAATTTTGGTATGAAAAATCTGTGCGAACCCTGTTAAATGTATTAAAATAATTTTGTTGGTTTCGCTTTCAGGCCCCCCAGCAGCCGATACCGGCGGGGCGAGGCAACGGGCAGGGTCAGCAGTTCAACTCGGAAGACGAGGACGACGACGATGATGAAGACGACTCTGATGATGACGACGACGACGATGACCACCCGCAGGTGGAGGGGTGAGTAACTTAACTGGGTAGAGACAAAAAAACATCTGCACTATTGGGAATTCCTCTGTGACATGTATAACATTAGGCCTATCCTTACCTCCCAAAATTAAGAAAATATGGTCTTTGGATAACAGGCCCTGATTTGATGCCTTTTGGTGACATGGGTGTTAAACCATTGTGGTGCTAAAATGCGACATTGGCGGTGAAAGGGTTTTACGTCCTATTGGCCTGAAACAGGCATATATGGGACATTAGTAACTATAAAGAGATTGTCAGACGATCATGGAGGTACTGCACTACCAGGAAAGTCCAGAGTTTTTTAATAGATAAAGATATATATTCAGCGAATACATTATACATGATATCATTCTCAGAATCAGACATTAGTTTGACATCCTCCGACCGGCTTTGAGGCACATGTGGGACATTTGTCACCCTCTTTGACTCTGCCTTTTCCCTTTGCTTGCTGTCATCTACTATCTTTCTGCCTTACCTGGTCCATTCTCCTGCCTTTTTTTTTTCTTTCAAGAAACACTTTCAAAAAGATTCCCTCCAGCCGAAGTCGAACTTGCTGAACCTAACTATTTCTTAGTTAGGCGCATAACGGCAGCATGACGCATCTGCATTCATAATTGACAGGAAACTGTCTGAGCGATCGAAGAAGAAGAGCGTCACCTCTTGCTCTTCGGTATGTGAGGCTAGGCAATATATTTAAGAAAATATATTGAATTAGTTTTGTTTTAACGAAATTGAACAAAGGGTGAATACTCTCTTTCTAATTAACTCCCCTCCACCAAAGTTGATTACGATACCAATCACCTAGCAGTGCGTGGGTCAGAACTCAAACATCCAACAAAGCATCATTCTCAAAAAAAAATGTGCCAAGTTCGAATGATGCTTTGTCTCACTTTGGTTCTGACCCACGCACTGCTAGGTGGTTGGTATCAGTAATCAACTTTGGTGGAGGGGGGTTAATTAGAAAGAGAGTATTCACCCTTTGTTCCATTTCGTTGTCTCCTCCTCTCTTGGCCTCACTATTTGATTCTTTAGTTTTGTTTTAGTTTTGCCTTCTGTTTTCTCTCTGCAGCGCCTACGACCCGGCAGAGTTTGAGAACCTGACGGTCAGCGCCGAGATCAAGGAGCTGTTCCAGTATATCATCCAGGTGGGGGGGGGGAGGGCTTCGCCATTCCTTCTATCTTTCTCAATCCCGCTCTTTTGTTGGGTTTTTTTTTTTGCGTTTCTGTTTTTCTTGCATCTTCTCTGTCTGTCTCTGTCTCTCTCTCTTTGTGAATTGTCTCTTTTTCTTTCTCTCTCTCTCACTCTTTTTCTTTCTTTCTCTCTCTCTCTCTCTCTCTCCTCTTCTCTCTCTCTCTCTTCTCTCTCTCTCTTCTCTCTCCCTCTCCTTTGCCTTTTTTCTTTCTCTCTCTCTCTCTCTCTCTCTCTCCTCTCTCTCTCACTCTTTTTTTTTCTTTCTCTCTCTCTCTCTCATCTCTCACTCTGTCTCTCTCTCTCTCTCTCTCTCTTTTTCTTTCTCTCTCTCTCTCTCTCTCTCTCTCTCTCTCTCTCTCTCTCTCTCTCTCACTCTCACTCATTATAACTGATTCACTTACCCAATAGGGGCATTTGCCGCGTGCCGGCGACCTTGAAATTCACAGTTGAATTTAGAGAGTTAAATTAGAAAGGTCAGCGTAACTCGGGCAGAACGAGCGTGGGCAAATTAGTAGTCCAGTATAGAGAACATGGCACTCGTGGCAAATGCCCTATTCAAAAGCTCACTTTCTTACTTACTCACTTATCCACTACTCACTAATGCAGTCACTCACTCACTATCTGTCTTTTTGTTCCCCTCCCACCTCCTCTCTCTCTCTCTCTCTCTCTCCGTCTCTCTCTCTCTCTCTCTCTCTCTTTCTTTCTGTTTGTCTCTCTCTCATTCTTTGTGAGTCTCTGTCTTCCTCTCTCTATCTCTGTCTCTGTCTTTTCAGTCTCTCCCTGTCTCCGTCTCCTCTGTATATCTCCTCTGTCTCTCTGTCGGTCTGCTTCTTTGCCTGTCTCTCTCGTTCACCAACACGCATACTCTCTCTTTCTGTCTCCCGCTCTCTTTTCTACACATACCGTAAAGCCGCCACTTTCCCCCCATTTGGCCCATGCGGCTTATATACTGATGCGGCTTTTTCCAATTTCATATTTATCAGTATTATGGAATCTGTTTCCTTCCACATTATCCAGCCTATGTTTTAGCTTGTTTGTTGGTAACAACTGGTTTTGACACTTAATAGATTAACAGAAAGTGTTTCAGAGCATTTCATACTTATGTTGCAGTAGCAGAATGAGCAAGAGAGAGAGCTAGGGTGAATGTGTGTTCACTTTATCATACATTGTTATACATTGTTCTAGTATTCAGCACTGGTTTTTATCATCTAAACTTTGCTTTTATGTACCCCTACTACAAATTTTCCTTGTGATATTATTCTTTTTTTTTATGCATATATTTGTCCTACTATTACTTTATGCAAATTGTTGGTTTAAGCTCTGTGTGTGTGTGTGTGTGTGTGTGTGTGTGGTTCGTGTGTGGGGGTTGTGTGTGTGTGTATGTGTGTGTGTGTGTGTGTGAGGGTGGCGTGTGTGTGTGTTGTGTGTGTGTATGTGTGTGTGTGTGAGGCGTGTGTGTGTGTGTGTGTGTGTGTGAGGGTGGGTGTGTGTGTGTGTGGCGTGTGTGTGTGTGTTGTGTGTGTGTGTGTGTGTGTGAGTGTTGGTGTGTGTGGGGTGTGTGTGTGTGTGTGTGTGTGTGAGGGTGGCGTGTGTGTGTGTGTGTGTGTGTGAGGGTGGCGTGTGTGTGTGTGTGTGTGAGGGTGGCGTGTGTGTGTGTGCATGTGTGTGTGTGTGTGAGGGTGGCGTGTGTGGGTGTGTGTACTTCCAAGTGTGTTTATATTGTATTGTAATTTAATTCTTATGATGTATTTACTGTATATTATGCATGTCTTATTATTTCTGTGTTTTATGTGCATGCCAGACAAAGAATTTCTTTATGTTTTTAAAGACAATAAATTTTGATTGATTGAATTTTCATGTTGATTTTAACACGTGTTGATTTTCTATGTTAGGGGTAGGCAGAATATACAACTTCTTTCTTTGATTTTGTCATCTTTTTTGTTTGCATATTTTTCTCTGCGGCTTATAAACTGCTGCGGCTTATATGTGAACAAATACTTAATGTTCTGTATATTTAACCCCTTGAGTGCCACCAACATATTACGTACGTACCTGATGAAGAGAGGCATGGTAGTGGGGGCAAAGTGGCTTTCAAGGAAAATGGCCGGGGATCCAGGGGGCCGAAGAAAATTCAATAAAATTCAATAAATGAGTGAAATTTTCACTTGTTCATGTCATTTCAATGCATTTTTTAATAATTTTATTTCAAACTGTTTCGCGGGTTTTCCGCGATTCCCGGAGGTCTACCATGCCTATGAAGAGGAATAACCCTGATATCCTGGCTTTTGCTCTTGCACAGTCAAGAGAGTCTATATCCCCAGACCATTTTTCCAGATTGTCTCTATCAGTTGTCTTTTTCATGGCATGGTTTGCCCAATGATTTTTTCTTTAATTTTCTCTGGCAGTCAAAGGGTTAAGGGATGCGGCTTATATACATGTATTATTAGGTATTAAGTATTAAGTACTTTATAGTCACAGAGGCGTCTCTGTGAAATTCGGGTTGCTTCCACCTGGAGAGCGCGTCGCAGCCAGAGGCACACCACCCAATTTTTTTTTTTTTTTGGCATGCCATTTTTGTGTGACTGATGAGGAAGGAAAGGGGATGGGGGTAAATTTTTTGACCAAATGACAACTTTTTCGCTGCCACTGGGTTTAACGTATGCTAAGTGCATGGGCACACAGGACCTCGGTTTTATCGTCTCATCCAAAAGACTCCACGGCCTTAGTGCAAAGTGACAGGAAAAAAAAAATCCTGTTGCCCAGGTTCGAACTTGGGTTTACTTGACACGAGGTGAACGCTTTACCACTGTGCCACTCTACACCTGTGCGTCTTATAGTCCAGATTTTACGGTACACATCTATGAAAGTTTATTTTTTTCCCTCAGGTACACTCCACAGTCTATAGAGTTGGACCACAAGCTGAAACCTTTCATTCCAGACTTCATTCCCTCCGTGGGCGACATTGACGCCTTTATCAAGGTCAGGTTTTCACCAACCATTGTCATCATCATCATCTTTATCCCCCCGTGGGGATACCGGGGGTGTCTTTCGTACAAATAGTTCCCCCACCTTCTGGAAGTTTATGTGCTTGTAACTTCCTCTAATCTGTCACTCTCTTTGACTCTGCCTTTTCCCTTTGCTTACTCTCATCTGCTATCTTTCTATCTCACTGGTCCATTCTCCTGCCCTTTTTTCTATAAATTCTTACAAAGATTTCTTCAGCCGAAGTCGGACATGCTGGGCCTATTTCTTAGTTAGGCGCATAACGGCAGCATGATGCATCTACACTCATGTGACAGGAAACTGTCTGAGCAAACAAAGAAGAACAATCATCTTTATCATTATCATCATCTTCTTTCTCTTCATCATCATCATCGTCGTCGTCATCGTCACCATCATCATCATCATCATCATCATCAGTTGTATTTGTTGTTGATGTACCCTGGCTAAAAGACTCCAGGGATGATCCCAACAGCCGAAGCACTTGAACACTTATGGTACAAATGCATCACTTATGGTACTTTCATCATCATCATCATCATCATCATCAACAGTGTTGGATGAGCTCTGTGCCAAACAGTCATCATCATCATCATCATCATCATCATTGTCATCATCATCATCACTGTAATTTTCAGATTCCCCGTTCTGACAACAAGGCTGACACTCTGGGTCTGACAGTGTTGGATGAGCCCTGTTGCAAACAGTCATCATCATCATCGCCATCATCATTATTGTCATCATCATCATCGTCATCATCATCATCATCATCATCATCATCATCATCACTGTATCTTTCAGATTCCCCGTCCAGACAACAAGTCTGACACTCTGGGTCTGACAGTGCTGGACGAGCCCTGTTGCAAACAGTCATCATCATCATCATCATCATCATCATCATCATCATCATCACTGTATCTTTCAGATTCCCCATCCAGACAACAAGGCTGACACTCTGGGTCTGACAGTGCTGGACGAGCCCTGTTGCAAACAGTCATCATCATCATCATCATCATCATTATCGTCATGATCATCATCATCGTCATCATCATCATCATCATCATCATCATCGTCATCACTGTATCTTTCAGATTCCCCATCCAGACAACAAGGCTGACACTCTGGGTCTGACAGTGCTGGACAAGCCCTGTTGCAAACAGTCATCATCATCATCATCATCGTCATCATCATCACTGTATCTTTCAGATTCCCCGTCCAGACAACAAGGCTGACACTCTGGGTCTGACAGTGTTGGATGAGCCCTGTTGCAAACAGTCATCATCATCATCGTCATCATCATTATCGTCATGATCATCATCATCATCATCGTCATCATCATCATCATCATCATCGTCATCATCATCACTGTAATCTTTCAGATTCCCCATCCAGACAACAAGGCTGACACTCTGGGTCTGACAGTGCTGGACGAGCCCTGTTGCAAACAGTCATCATCATCATCGTCATCATCATCATCATCGTCATCATCATCACTGTATCTTTCAGATTCCCCGTCCAGACAACAAGGCTGACACTCTGGGTCTGACAGTGCTGGACGAGCCCTGTTGCAAACAGTCATCATCATCATCATCATCATCATCATCATCGTCATCATCATCACTGTATCTTTCAGATTCCCCGTCCAGACAACAAGGCTGACACTCTGGGTCTGACAGTGCTGGACGAGCCCTGTGCCAAACAGTCTGACCCCACTGTGCTGGATCTGCAGCTGAGGGCTATCTCCAAGCAGACCACCGCCAAAACGCTGGTAAGAAGTGTGTGTGTGTGTGTGTATGTGTTCGATCTGTTCATTGTTTGTTGTTCTCTCTCTCTATCAATTGTTCATTGTTCATTGTTTTCTCTCCCTCCCTACAGGTGGTGAAGAGTGGAGAGTGCAGAGAAGAACCCCAAGGCCATAGAGAACTGGATCGAGAGCATCCGCAATCTATCAAGTGTTCATTGTTCATTGTTCTCTCTCTCTCTCTCTAGTGTAGAGTGGCACAGTGGTAACGCGTTCGCCTCGTGTCAAGTAGACCCGAGTTCGAACCTGGGTACAGTGGGGATTTTTTCCTCTCACTTTGCACTAGGCCTTACGGTCTGAACGTTGGAGTCTTTCGGATGAGACGATAAACTGAGGTCCTGTGTGCCCATGCACTTAGTACATGTTAAACCCAGTGGCAACAAAAAAATTGTCATTTGGTCAAAATTTTACCCTCCCCCCTTCCTCATCAGTCACACAAAAATCGCATGCAAATATATTTATTTTTAAATGGGCCTCTGGCTGCAACGTGCTATCCACAGACCTGCCTACTGCTACGATTTGGCCGTAGCAGCTACGAAAAATAAAGCTTAGCTACGGAGCTACGGCAACCTTAACATTGCTACGGAGAAAACAAAATTGCCGCCGCATTTTATTTTTGCTTATGCCGTTCCCGGTTTTGTCTGTTTCTAAGAGCAGACGCCGTGTCACGCGCGATAACCTAGTCACTTCCGTTTTTATCAAAGTGACTGCGCATGCGTTCTTATTACTTTCTCTGAAAAAAATGGCGGACTCCAGCAGCAGTAGCGATTCGGGAGATGTTTCAAACGAAAAAAAACGAACCCGAACCAGAAAACGAAAATCATCTGGCACACCATCCTGTTCTAAGAAAAAACATCGGCCTGACGCACAAGTTTTCAAAATAGCTTACACGGAGGATTGGCCTTGCATCGTCAGAAGTCGACTCGGTGCGAACCATGCTCACTGCAACCTCTGCCATGCAGACTTCGCTGTGAATCATGGCGGTAGAGACGACCGTCAACACGTTCAATCGGCGAAACATAAACAGTACGTTTCGGCTCAGGAAGAGAACAAATTGATTGCCGTCGTTTGTGGATGCTACGAAAAAATTTGCCATGCTACTGAAAATTGATGGCTGGGCTACTGATTGGGAAAATTCCAAGTAGGCAGGTCTGTATCCAGGTGGGAGCAACCCGAATTTCATAGAGACACCTCTGTGACTATAAAGTGCCTAATGCCTAATAACAAATTCTGATCGCTTCTCTGCCTTTTGGCTAAGACAGTGATTCAGGAACATAAATTTTTGTTTATACCCTGGTTGGTTTGTTCAGCCCGCTGTACATGGCGAAAGCCGATACGCGACGTTAAACTGAATTTCCATCCACCTACAGGTGGTGGAGAGTGCGGAGAAGAACCCCAAGGCCATAGAGAACTGGGTCGAGAGCATCCGCAATCTATCCATTGTTCATTGTTCATTGTTCTTTCTCCCTCCCTACAGGTGGTGAAGAGTGGAGAGTGCGGAGAAGAACCCCAAGGCCATAGAGAACTGGGTCGAGAGCATCCGCAATCTATCAATTGTTCAATGTTCATTGTTCTCTCTCTCTCTGAATTGTTCATTGTTCATTGTTCTCTCTCTGTTTCGGAGGAGACGATAAACCGAGGTTCAGTGTGCCCATGCACTTAGCACACGTTAAACCCAGTGGTAACGAAAAAGTTGTCATCTGGTCCTCATAAGTCACACAAAAATCGCATGCACACAAAAAAAAATGTATCTGGCTGCAACGCGCTCTCCAGGTGGGAGCAACCCGAATTTCATAGAGACGCCTCTGTGACTATAAAGTACCTAATACCTACAGGTGGTGAAGAGTCTTGAGAGTGCAGAGAAGAACCCGAAGGCCATAGAGAACTGGATCGAGAGCATCCGCGACCTGCATCGCTCAAAGCCGCCCCCCAACGTGCACTACTCCAGGTCAGTACCGTCATTTTTGGGTTATAAGGCGATATTGTTTTCTCCAATTTCAACCTATGCCATAATTCTATCAGTTTTCGCGAAGAATTGTCCAAACACAACTACGATGATGATAACAATGATGATGATGACAATGATAATGGTGACGACGATGATGATGATGATGATGACGATGATGATGATGACAAAAATAATGATACGACGATAATGATGATGGCAACAATAACGACAACGATAATGATGATGATGACGACAACGATAATGATGATGATGATGATGTATCATTCCAGGAACATGCCGGACATTGACACGCTGATGCAGGAATGGCCCCCTGAATTTGAGGAACTCCTGAAAGAGGTCAGACCTTCAGTTCTGCAGAGTCTGCAGTTATCACTGTAGCAGACTCACATGCGCACGCACGCACACACACACAAGCATGCACGCACGCACGCACCATTTTTAATGCATGCAAATGTGTTTCTTTGCTTGTATTGTGCTTGTACGAGACCACACTGTAACGAGCTTGTACGAGACCTAACGTGATAATAAAGTACTTTTGACTTTGACTTTGACTTGACTTGACACGCACGCACATACTCACACACATACACACACACACGCGTGCACACACACACACACACACACACACACACACACACACACACACACACACAGGTGAGGGCAGGATGAAAAGCTTCTCAGCTTATTCTTTAACCCTCAATAAAGATCATTTTGACATGTCCTGACACACACACACGACAACAACAACTGTTAACAGGCATAACAACAAACAATATGATCACCACCTGTTAACAGGCATAACAACAAACAATATGATCACCACCTGTTAACAGGCATAACAACAAACAATATGATCACCACCTGTTAACAGGCATAACAACAAACAATATGATCACCACCTGTTAACAGGCATAACAACAAACAATATGATCACCACCTGTTAACAGGCATAACAACAAACAATATGATCACCACCTGTTAACAGGCATAACAGCAAACAATATGATCACCACCTGTTAACAGGCATAACAACAAACAATATGATCACCACCTGTTAACAGACATAACAACAAACAATATGATCACCACCTGTTAACAGGCATAACAACAAACAATATGATCACCACCTGTTAACAGACATAACAACAAACAATATGATCACCACCTGTTAACAGGCATAACAACAAACAATATGATCACCACCTGTTAACAGACATAACAACAAACAATATGATCACCACCTGTTAACAGGCATAACAACAAACAATATGATCACCACCTGTTAACAGGCATAACAACAAACAATATGATCACCACCTGTTAACAGGCATAACAACAAACAATATGATCACCACCTGTTAACAGGCATAACAACAAACAATATGATCACCACCTGTTAACAGGCATAACAACAAACAATATGATCACCACCTGTTAACAGGCATAACAACAAACAATATGATCACCACCTGTTAACAGACATAACAAACAATATGATCACCACCTGTTAACAGGCATAACAACAAACAATATGATCACCACCTGTTAACAGGCATAACAACAAACAATATGATCACCACCTGTTAACAGACATAACAACAAACAATATGATCACCACCTGTTAACAGGCATAACAACAAACAATATGATCACCACCTGTTAACAGGCATAACAACAAACAATATGATCACCACCTGTTAACAGACATAACAAACAATATGATCACCACCTGTTAACAGACATAACAAACAATATGATCACCACCTGTTAACAGACATAACAACAAACAATACGATCACCACCTGTTAACAGGCATAACAACAAACAATATGATCACCACCTGTTAACAGGCATAACAACAAACAATATGATCACCACCTGTTAACAGGCATAACAACAAACAATATGATCACCACCTGTTAACAGACATAACAACAAACAATATGATCACCACCTGTTAACAGGCATAACAGCAAACAATATGATCACCACCTGTTAACAGACATAGCAAACAATAACAACAACAACAACAACATACAGTATTTATACGGCTCTGAATCTTGATAGAAATCAAATCAAAGCGCGCACACACGTTAGCTTTCATACCGCATTCAAACAAAAACGCAATACAAAGCAAACACACACGGATGACATAAATGGAATGGAACATGTAGACACAGAGTTGAGCACTAATGATAATCCACTCTCTTGCCCACTCATCCACGCACCGAAACATGCACACACATACATGCGAACACAAATATGACTTGCATACTCCGTCCTGAACGCTCCCCTTTTAGAAAGTAGCACACACACACACACACACACACACACACACCCTGGGGATACCGGTTTTTTTGGGTACAAATAGTTCCCCCACCTTCTGGATGTTCTGTGCTTGTAACTTCCTCTAATTTTGCCATTCTCTTTGACTCTGTGCCTTTTCCCTTTGCTTTACTGTCATCTGCTATCTTTCTATCTCAACTGGACCATTCTCCTGCCTTTTTTTCTATGAATTCTTACAAAGATTTCTTCAGCCGAAGTCGGACATGCTGGGCCTAACTATTTCTTATTTAGGCACATAACGGCAGCCTGACGCATCTGCGCTCATATGACAGGAAACTGAGCGAACGAAGAAGAAGAAAGTAACTTGTGGTTGTAATCTTCTTCTTCTTCATCGATCGCTCAGACGGTTAGTTTCCTGTCAATTATGAGCGGAAATGTGTCATGCTGCCGTTATGCGCCTAACTAAGAAATAGTTAGGCCCCCCTCGGGGCAGGACCTCACTCACGCTGGCTCCTCGACTAAGAGAATAGTGTCATCAGTAGGGGGGTTTAGTAGGTGGTGTCCTCAACAGGCTCCACTGAACTCCACCGAAGTGACTCAGCAGCAGTGCAGTGTCTCCTCGGTTGGCTGCCTCCTGACGGCCTAACATAGATTCGCTCCCCTTGGACTGCTGGTCTCGGATTCTGCGACCTGAACGTGCGGAGGTGTGGCTGCGAATTAGGACTCCGAATGAGCGGCATGGGAGCAATGCCACTGTACGGCCCAGAAGATGGGACAGCAAAAAAAACAAAAAAATAGTTAGGCCTAGCATGCCCATCTTCAGCCGGAGAAAATCTTTTCTGGAAGAATTTCTTGAGAGAGAAAAAAGGCAGGAGAATGGAACAGTAAGGCAGAAAGATGGTAGATGAAAGTATAAGCAAAGGGGAAAAAAGGGCAGAGTGAAAGAGAGTGACAAATTAGAGGAAGTTACAAGCACAGAACTTCCAGAAGGTGGGGGAACTATTCATATACGAAAGACCCCCCAGAATCCCCCACAGGGTGTGTATGTGGGGAGTGGGGGGGGGAGGTAATGATGATGATGATGACATAGATGATGATGGGGATGATGATTGTTGATTGTTGACATACCCTGGCTAAAAGACTCCCGGGATCATCCCAACAACCGAAGCTGTTGATTGTTGACATACCCTGGCTAAAAGACTCCAGGGATCATCCCAACAACCGCAGGACTTGGAACAAATGCATCAGCTAGGGATGAGAACATAACGTGTGTGACCGTTTTTGATTACCCCGCCACGTGGGCAGCCACACTCCGTCTTCAGGGGATGGGGATGATGATGACAGTGATGATGGGGATGATGATGACAGTGATGATGGGGATGATGATGACAGTGATGATGGGGGTGATGATGACAGTGATGATGGGGATGATGATGACAGTGATGATGGGGATGATGATGACAGTGATGATGGGGATGATGATGACTGTGATGATGGGGATGATGATGACAGTGATGATGGGGATGATGATGACAGTGATGATGGGGATGATGATGACAGTGATGATGGGGATGATGATGACAGTGATGATGGGGATGATGATGACAGTGATGATGGGGATGATGATGATGATGGCGATGACAGTGATGATGATATTGGTCTCTTTCTTTTCTCAGGTGTCCCTACCCACTGCCGACTTGGACTGCGATCTGGGACAATTCACCGACATCGTCTGTTGTAAGTGTGATGAATAAACGGACACTTGTGATTTGGTAATTGGTCTAATTCTAGTCACAGAGACTTATCTTTGTGAAATTCGGGCTGCTCTCCCCCGGAGAGCGCGTCGCCACAAGTGCAGCACCTACCCTTTTTTTTTTTTTTTTGGGGGGGAGGGGGGGGGGGGGGGGGTACAAGGTGAGGGGGGGGGGGGGGGGGGGGGGAGGGCACTTGGAAAACCTAGCTATCAATTTGGCCTTACCAGGCAGCGGGATTTCTCCCTGCTCTTACCGACTTTCAACTGCCGTGGGATTTTTACGTGCGTAAAGCGCACGGGTCAGACTAGCTTTAAGTCCCCATCCGAAGGACTCGACGTTCAGTTCGATTTTCTTGTCAAACTAGAAAGAAAGGGCGAGGAGGCCGGGATTCGAACCCGGGGCACTCACGCTGCAGTCACTCATTACATTTGGCAGGCGACCGTCTTAACCACTCTGCCACCTTTCTCCCTCTGTGATTGGGTTACTAGCAAAAGTATGAGACACACCCAATCCTGCTATATGAGCTCCTCCGGAAATCAGATTGTGTCGGTGTCGCCTGCCAGTTCAATGCGTGAGCATCTTAGGATCGGATCCTGGCCTTGGCCTTTGTTTCCAGTTCGACAGGAAAATCGAACTCAATTCCTAGTCCCTCGTTTAGGGCCTTAAGGCAAGTGTGACCCATCCACTTTTACGCATGTAAAGCAACCCATGACAATGAAAAGTGCAGGGAGAGTCCTGCTCCCTGGTTTGTACCTGTTCCCTGAGTCCACAAACCACCTCCCCCACCTGAAGAAAGCATATCGTCGGTGAAATTCAAAATCCTCGTATCTCAATTTATTTAGTTTTGAGAAGGAAAAAAACCTTAAAAAAACTAACTGTGTTTACCACAAGTTATTAACTATGATGAATATGTTGTTCAAGACTTTGCGAGTTTAGTCCTGCATTTTGTTAAAATTACTTTTTTTAGATACTTGAAAAGAACAAAGATACAAGTTTTTCGTCCTTAAGTAGATCTGAATTTGGGACTTACGAGTTTTTCTTCTGTTTACACAACCTCATTTACCCCGGATAGAAAGTCGTTAGAGATACGAGCTTTTGGTGGAATGTGGCGGGAAAAATTAGAGAGCTGACTATGTATCTAACTCAAACCTGGCTAGATATTACGCTATAGAAATTATAAATGATGACCCAGCACCATGAAAGGGACATTAAGTCGCTGGGCTAGTTTCTCACAACAGACTTGCAAAGTTAAAAATCTTTTTTTTTTAATCAATTTTAAGTTATGGGTATTTTTGTGCTCTCTAGCATCTCATCTTTCATATTTATAAAGGACAATCCTTGTTATCGTATCTAAATACTCCAAAAAGTGCTTTGAAATGAGTAGGTTGATGCATTTTCTTCAGCGAAAATGGACTGTAATTTCTCAAAATGGCCGACAGTCACCCTACCAACTTTAAAGGCTTATAACTCTAAAACGGAAAACGTTACAAAAATGGTTCTTATATCATTTGAACGAGAATTGTCTGAAGTTTCTAGCTGTACCATTATCTCAGAATGGTCATTTTGACACTTAATGTCCCTTTTCGTGGTGTTAGATGTTAATCTGTAGCAATATTATTGCGATTGTTGTGCGCAGCTATGCTGGACATTCCGGTGTACAAGAACTCCAGTCACCAGAACGACAAGAGGTACTGTCTCTCTGTCTCAGGCTCTTCACGCTTACTCTGAGTTCAAGAACTCTCAGGTTCATGACTGCTCTCTCGTCTCTCTCTCTCTGCTCTTCACGCTCTACTCAGAGTTCAAGAACTCTCAGGTACTGTCTCTCTCTCTCTCTCTCTCTTGCTCTTCACGCTCTACTCAGAGTTCAAGAACTCTCAGGTACTGTCTCTCTGTCTCTCTCTTGCTCTTCACGCTCTACTCTGACTCAGAGTTCAAGAACTCTCAGGTACTGTCTCTCTGTCTGTCTCTCTCTCTCTCTGATTCAGTAAAAGACTTTTTTTTAACGAAATCCTGTATTTAGATAATAGGGCTCCCAGATTAATTCTAAAATTTGTTGGAATATTCTTTGGTAATACCCCCCCCAAAAAAAAAATATTCTTTGGTTAATACCCACCCCAAAAAACAACTAATATTAGTTAATGATCCACTTGTGTGTGTACAGCCGAATTCGCTTATAAGAAAACTCGCTTATAATCAAGCCAAATTTTTTTTCCCGGCCAAACTCCTTCTTTCTTATGTATTATCAAAACTCGGATATAAGAAACTCGCTTATAAGAAAGCTTGTTTATAATCAAGCAAATTCCTTCTCCCATTCTCTATGTAAACTTGGATATAAGAAAATGATTTCATACCAGCGAGCGTGTTTGCAGTTCATTTTCTTAATTAAGTGAGTTGGACTTTCTTATAAGCGAATTGCCATTGACAACATTTTCTTTAACCCTTTCACCGCCACAATGATTTAACACCCATGTCACTAAAAGGCATCAAATCAGGGTCTGTTATCCAAAGACCCTATTCTCTTAATTTTGGGAGGTAAGGATAGGCCTTACTTTAAATATGTCACAGAGGAATCCCCAATATTACAGACATATTATTTTCTCTACCCAGGTAAGTTTAATGAAAATTGTTTGCTGAAAAATGGCTGGCGGTGAAAGGGTTAAAAAACCAGTCTTCCAAAACAAAGAAATGTTACGTCAGACCAGCTACGTCACAGACAGTCTAGCCAGTACAGGCACTTGATTGTAATTGAGTTCTTTTTGTTCCTTAATTTCATATTTTCCTTCAGTATTCCAATGTTAACCTGCCCCTTATTTTGTTTTGGGGGGATTGGGCCAGAGGCCAGTGACACTAAGTGCGTGCATTTGTGCTTTTCGTGCTGTGATGATATGAGCTTATTTAGCTTTCATCTTTAAACAATTGAGTCATTGAGTCTCTCTCTCTCTGTCTGTCTCTCTCTCTCTCTCTCTCTCTCTCTCTCTCTCTCTCTCTCTCTCTCTCTCTCTCTCTCTCTCTCTCTCTCTCTCAACTCTCTCTCAGCCTAATTTTTTATCCTTGTAAAATAAAGTATTTGAAGTTTGATGTCTCTCTCTCTCTCTCTCTCTCTCTCTCTCAACTCTAGGCCCTCTCTCTGTGGTGCTGAAGTCCAAGGTTTCATTATCCTTTTTGTAAAATAAACAGAGTTCCAAAATTGTGAGGGTTTTCTCTCTCTCTCTCTCTCTCTCTCTCTCTCTCTCTCTCTCTCTCTCTCTCTCTCTCTCTCTCTCTCTCTCTCTCTCTCTCTCTCGTCTCTCTCTCTCTCTCTCTCTCTCTCTCTCTCTCTCTCTCTCTGTGGCGCAGTGAAGTCCAAGGTTTCATTCATTCTTTTTTGCTCGATACGCAGAGTTCCCAAAATTGTCAGATTTTCTACTCTGTGTGTGTGTGTGTGTGTGTGTGCATGCGTGTGTTTATATATATGTGTGTGTGTGTACACTCGTATGTGTGTCTCCCGACCGATTGGACGCTAATCTCATCTGAAAAGAAAAAAAAAGAAAACATGTGTGCATGTGTTATGAAATATCAGGTGCACCAACACTGCATTAATATGGTTTACCATTTTATTTTATTTTATTTTTTTTTAAATTCTTCAGCATTTCCAAGCGCTGGCGGCCAACAACCAACTGGACAACGTGTTGAAGGATGGCCAAGGGGACCAACTCTACCTGTAGTTCAAAACAAACGAAGCAGAAAAATGTCCTTGAGTACTCTGACTACTCTCCCTTCAATTTTCTTCTAAACCTGGCTGTCCGCTTCCCCTATCTTCAACAATTATCATTGTCATCATCTTCATCACCACCATCATCATCATCATCATCATCATCATCATCACCATCATCATCATCACCATCATCATCATCATCATCATCATCATCATCATCTTCATCACCACCATCATCATCATCATCATCATCTGCCCATCATAAGCCTGAACTGCATGGGTGCAACTTTTCCTGGTATACAAGAACTTCCAGTTTTTGAATTTTACCAGTTAATACAAAATGATTACTTGTGGTGGTGCCATAGCCGATGAGGTTTAACCGAGGCGTGGTCACCGCTACAGCTATCTGTATTAATTTAAAAATCGGGACTTTACTGGTTTATCACTGCCTCATCATTGCCTCCATCATCATTCCCACCATCATTGTCATCACAAATCTCCCATCATAAGCCTGAACTGCATGGGTGCAACTTGACCTGGTATACACCATTTTCCTGTCGCGAATTTTACCAGAAAAGGAAATTCCATTTTTTGTTTCAAATTTGTCAAACAAGATCTTTGTGTATCTACTGTATTTTTCAAACACTTTAAAATAAGCATTTTGTATAAGTTGTGGAAAAAGCAAACTAAAATACCTTCATAAATCAATTTTTTTTGCTTCAGCTGCAGGGGGACATTACCCCTGGACCCCGGCCTTTCAGAGTTTTTTTCATTTTGTGTAGTTACATCCCATGTGACTGTGTGGGCTTGTACCTATAACCCCAAAACTTTTTCTCCCGTTCAAACTTATTTATTTTGCTAGTAGGTCCTGCAGTTTCGATGGTTCTATTGTTTTTGCTTTTACTTGTTTATGGTTCTTTTAACTCTGTCTTTTTGTCTCGACACCTGTATTTAAATGAAGATTTGTTATTATATTTAAAAATAAATAAAGTAGTGATTGTTCTGCGTTGTTAATTTAAAGACATTGTTTCAACTAAGTGGTGATTGACATTCCATTTTGTACAGATGAAGTATTTATGTGTGTATGATTTTTGTTGATATGCTAATTATTTGTACGATCGAAATTTTGTGAACTGTTCTTTCTTTAAACTTTGCCCCACCCCCCACGCCCTTCTTCCCCCCCCTTCCCCACATCCCTTCCCCACCCACCCTTCCCCCTCCCCCCCCTCCCTCCCCCACCACCCTCTTTCTTCACTTTCTCCTTTCGGTAGAGTTAAGATTTCACACGTTGTTTCAGATAATCCATTTATTGTTTCTTTCCTTGTTGTTTTTTGTTTTATTTTCAACGTTGAACATTTCCAATCCGTCCACCATTTAGTACAAAATAAATTGTTTCTTCTGAAAGTGGTTGGTTTGTGTGTTTTAAGAGACTGGTAAAGAGTGAGCCTGCGTGTCACGTTAGTGTGTGTGTCTGTGGTCTGTGTGTGTGTGTGTGTGCGAGCGTTCGTGCAGGGTTCATACAGAGTTTTCATATCAAAATTCACAAACTTTTCAAAGACCTTTTCAAAGACCCTTTGTCCTATATTCGAAGACCTCTCACGGCATGCCACGATGACGATTGCTTCGATCATGATCATTCGAGTTGCACCTCAAAGACCTTTTCAAAGACCCTTTGTCCTATTTTCAGAGACCTCTCACGACATGCGATGATCACGATTGCTTCGATCATGATCATTCGAGTTGCACCTCAAAGACCTTTTCAAAGACCCTTTGTCCTATTTTCAGAGACCTCTCACGACATGCGATGATCACGATTGCTTCAATCATGATCAATCGAGTTGCACTTCAAAGACCTTTTCAAAGACGCTGAAATAAAAAAATTAATAAATAACTTTTTTTTGTTTTAATTAATGATGGCTTAGAGTCAAAACAGACTATCTTTAGATAGTCCATTGACTTATTATTGATGTTATTGCAAAAACTAAGAACTTGTATTAAAAAAACAGACTGCAAATAATGTAAAATGGGGATTATGCTTTTTATATTTCTGCAGTTTAAACAAGTTATTAGTTTTCACAATAATTATGTTCAAGTAATACGTCAATGGACTATCTAAAGATAGTTCGTTTTGACTCCAAGCCATCACACGGTACTATATTCAAACACCTCTCACGACATGCAATGATGACGATTGCTTCGATCATGATCATTCGAGTTGCACCAGTGTAGCCAAAAGACCTGGATATAGTGAAGGGAAGTAACTCAACAAATCGAGGATGTCTGCTATATGGAAAATTAGTTAAATCAAATTCCCTCTTTTTCAATTCTGGAAGCAAACAAAACAAATTTTATGGCGTCAATGACTTCTAATGAGGCTTTATACTGCTTAATTCTTTGTGTTGCCCAAGGGCGATAATTTTATGTAGGTGGCGCTTTCACGTGATGCCCTCTGTTCACTTGAGAGAGAGAGAGAGAGAGAGAGAGAGAGCAAGGAGCTTACTATAGAAAGAGAAACCACAAAGTTTTTTTCCCTCTATAAATAGTAAGGCCCGTTGGCAGGCGCAGCTGCGATGCGTTTGCATGCTAGGCTAGTTCTGGCACCACCCAACAACAACAGTGTATGTGTGTGTGTGTGTGTGTGTGGAATTTATTATCTAACAGTTATGAAAGTTCTGATCAACACAAGTGATTTATTTTCAACCCTTCTGAAGCCACTCTATGGATAAGATACACTTTGTTGTTGTTGCTGCTGTTGTTGTTGATGACGATGATGGCAAAGGTTCTTAGTGCTTCTTCTGCGTTCCCAGGCCATATGGCCATTGTGGATAAGGTACGTATGTGTCCGGTTTTCAGTTTTCACTGGTCTCCCCGCTGCGGACAGCCGACACATTCCGATTTCGGAGGAGCACAAGGGAAACAAATTATTTGGAAGATTTTTTTGGGGGAAAAAAAGGCAGGAGAATGGGGCCAATAAGTCAGAAAGTTAGTAGATGACAGAAAGCAAAGGGAAAAGGCAGTCAAAGAGAAATGACAGATTAGAGGAAGTTACAAGCACATAACTTCCAGAAGGTGGGGGAACTATTTATACAAAAGACCCCACGGGGAGAGCTTAGACTCGAGGAGGGGGCGGGGTCGTCCAGCTCCCCGTATGGAGGCACGAGGCATCCACCCACTGCCCCTTCTAGTGCTTCAACCTTAGGGGTTGTGCAGATTACACGCATACAGAAACCTCAAGTGCTTATCTGCAAATGTTGTTGATGTACCCTGGCTAAAAGACTCCAGGGATCATCCCAACAGCCGAAGCACTTAAGCGCAGCTTCAATGGTACAAATGCATCACTGAGCTAGGGATGATAACATTAGGTGAAGACGGGGTAAAACATCCCATGGGCGGGTAAGAAGCCCATGCCAAATATCTCAAGAAATAAAGCAAATTTCAGTCAAATTTGCCCATGAGACGAATGCTAAACATTAACACTCCTCTGAGCTTCTTGAAATTTACGTTCCATCTTGATCTCTCCGCTCAGCAAATGACAATAGGATCTTTCGAATACAAAAATTTAAACGTGATAGGCACGGCGGTAGAGCTTTTACATCATCAGCAGTCAAACTCTGGAATTCATTGCCTTCTGCTGTCAGACATAGTCAGTCTTTAGCATCGTTCAAAACAAACCTGAAAACCCTTCTGTTCCGGCAATCTTTCCAATAACACCCCTATCTCCATGTGCACGCGTGCGTGTACGTGTGTGTGTGTGTGTGTGTGTGTGTGTGTGTGTGATTTTTGCGATGTATGTCCGTATGTTTGTATGTATGTAATTTGTGTGCGTGTATGTGTATGTATGTAATTTGTGAGCGTGTGCGCGAATGTGAGTGTGCGTGCGCCCACGGCCGCGCTTCCAAGCAGGTGTGTGTGTGTGTGTGAGTGTGTTGTGTGTGCTATGTGTGGGTATATCTGCTTGTATGTGTATGAGTGTATGCGTGCACAGGAGAGATTGTGTTCGCTAGAGGGGGGGGGGGGGGAGTGGGGGGGGGGGGGGTGGAGTATGTGTCTGTGAGTGTGAGTACACGTGAGTGCTTTGTGTATGTGAGTGCGCGTGTGTGTGTATGTGTGCGTGCGTGCGCGCATGTTTGTACAAGTGTATGCTTGAGTACGTTTGTGTGCGTTTCAGTGATAATGTGTTTTCTGTGTGTTTGATGAAATGTGTGTGGGTATGTGTGTGTATGTTTGTGTGCAAGAATGCGTGCACGTACGTGCGTGTGTGTCTGTTTTGCGTCTGTTGTGCGTGTGTGAGTGTTTCAAATCTGATTGTAAAGCGCTTTGTGCTCGATAAAAAGCGCTATATAAATATCCGTTTATTATTATTATATTATTCTCCTGCCTTTCTTTTTAATTCACGAAACACTTTCAAAAACATTTCCTCCACTGAGCCGAAGTCGGACTTGCTCTGGGCCTATTTCTTAGTTAGGCGCATAACGGCAGCATGACGCATCTGCGCTCATAATTGACAGGAAACTGAGCGATCGAAGAAGAAGAAGAAGTGCGTGCAGAAACGCTTATTTGTTCTTATGCTTTGTTTTACTTATTTGCGGATAACCGCGTGTAATCTCAGTGCACAGTACTAAGGGATTAGTTGTTTTTTCAACGCACGCACACACACACTGACACGCATGCGCGTATCATGGGATCTAATAATATACACAATTCTTATGCCGATATAAAATAAATGAGTACCTATGTAAGAGACTTGTAGAGTAACTTGAATTTAGGTTGGAAATTGATTCATTTTTAAACAGTAAACTTATGGAATAAACCGCACCCTTTTAATGCATGCAAATGTGTGCACATTTAGATATACACATCTCATATTTAAGCAGTGCAAGCTAATGTATGCCAAACGGATTTGATATGTGCGCCAGAGGTTTGACTGTTACAGTGTATTACACGTTTGTTTGTGTCATAATCAATTCAGAAGTTTAGGCAGTGAAGATTATGATTTGATTTGTTCACAAAAAACACACATACACACATGTATGCAATCTTTGGTGGGTAGGTCCTGTAGATTATTCAGGTCAGAACCTGAATATTCTTCTTGGGAAAAAAGAAAAATCGCAGCAAAGGTAGTTATAGGCTAGGTTAGGTTAGGACATAGGGACTAATACATAGCTGTTAGGCTTTCAAACGTTCCATCCATAATAATATAATTTATATATGTATTTTGTGCGTGCGTGTGTGTATGTGTTGTGCTTCGTTGTTTGTACGAATCTTGGACAAAAGACATTTCGTAAACGCATGCGCATAGCGGACTCCCGGTGTGGCGTTCTTAAAATGCATTTGTTCTCAACATGTCAGCGCATGTGCGAAACTATTTTTTGAGTATTTGACGGTTTCAGGTTAGGGATAGGTTTAGGGTTATGAATAGGCTTAGGGATAGGCTTAGGGTTAATTTTGTGTTGAATACACAAAAGATAAAATTTGATGGTACGATTTCGCACATGCGCAGACATGTTGAGAACAAATCCATTTTGAGAACGCCACACCCGGTAACAACATGGCGAAAGCAGCGTCGACCTTGGCTATGCGACTCGTAAATGCCGCTACTTCTGGTGGCCAGAATGCTGTAAAGTGTAAGTCTGTCATGCGTTTTGTTTATTTATTTGTCAGTAATCTTGCGCTTGTCTCTATGCAGTGTTTCATAGCTATGACGTTTTACTCGCATGTTAAAGTTTCATTGACCTTTGCTTGGGAAGTTCGTCTGCTTCAATTCCTGCTCAAGCCTGACAGTGACATTCAGCAGGACCATGAACTACTGCGACAAGACCTACAACATCTGGCAGAATGGGAAGAGAGCTGGGACACGAAGTTTCACCCAGGGAAATGCACTGCCCTGCCTGTGTCCAGGAGAAGAACACCACTGGCTCAAAGCTACCAAGTAACCAACTACAAACAGCAGAAGAAGTCAAGTACCTGGGTGTCACGATCTCCCAAAATCTGTCATGGGACATCCACATCAACAACACCGTAAACAAGGCAAACAAGACTCTAGGCTTCCTCCGACGAAATTTGAAGATAAAGGCTCCATCTCCGTCAAGGAAACTGCCTACAAAGCCTTAGTTAGTTCGTCCCACCCTTGAGTACACCGCTTCTGTCTGGGACCCTCATACAGCCAAAACCACCGGCAAGATTGAGAGGGTCCAGCGCCGCGCAGGTAGATGGGTCGTAGATCGCCACCCAGCTGCAGTGGCCTCCACTCAAGGACAGGAGACGCTCCGCTAGGCTGGCCACCTTCTTCAAGTTCCACCATGGAGATGTGGCCATCAACACCCCACACCAGCCAGTCCCCCATCCTCCATCACGACAGATACGACAGACTCACTCACAGGCCTACCTACTTCCTGCCTGTAAAACAAATTACAGGAAGTACTCATTCTTTCCAAGGGCTGTGAGTGAGTGGAACTCTCTTCCACCTGAGGCAATATTATCGGCCTCGGTTGAGGAATTCAAATCCAGGATCTGAGCCCCCTCCCCTCCCCCCCCCCCCCCCCATTCCTCCCCACCCTGTCCTCGCCATTCCGTTGCCTCAACGGAGTCAGCTCCATACCCCCTGTCCAGCCCCCCCCCCCCCCCCCCCCCAATCATGCCCTCGCCCCCCCCCCCCCCCCCTCCCATTCAATCCCGCATTGAGCTGATCATCCGGGCAGCAAGTCCTTCATACAAGATTCCTGATTAGTTGGAAACCCCCCATGTCGTAAGCGTCATAATCATCATATTGTTGATGGAGGATGCTATATATGCAACAACAAGAAGAACTGCATGGCCACACCCTGAACACACGTTGAGTAATTATTAATACTAGTAGTAGTAATAGCCTTCATAGGCTCCTTCAACGTAGCAAATACAGATGTCAGATACACTGCCTACAGATACAGATACACAGTGTCCTCTGTCAAATACCTGTTTATGTTTCTGTGTGTTAGTCGAAAGGGCCACTTTTGTGGCAATTTATCGACGAAAACTAGGGGAGAGCACCTATACCTATTCTCTAATCTGATTTTTTTTTTAAATTATTGATATTTTCTTTTTGTTCCTGATCTTTCCTCCTTGTTCCTGATCTTTCTTCTTCTTCTACCGTTGAGTATCCACAATCAGTTTGATTTTATGATACTATATGCGGTTGAGGTCCGAAGTCGGGCATAAAAAAGAAACAAACAAAATAAAACAAAAACCTACTCTACGAAGATGACCCAGCCAGTCGGGTCTCGCTGATCGAGCCCCCGACGTGATTCTTTCTTCTTGATTCTTCCTTCCTCTTGTTTTCCTTTCTTGATCTTTCATTCCCCATTCTTTGGGCATTAACATTCAAAAGGACATCAGCTGGGACAAGCATGTCGAAGAAATAACAGCAAAGGCGAACAAAATGCTTGGGTTCCTGCGTCGCGATTTGAAGGTCAGCTCAACGGAACTGAGAGAACAAGCGTTTCTGGCATTGGTCAGGCCCCTGCTCGAGTATGCCTGTTCTGTTTGGAACCCTTACATGAAGAGGCTTGTGGATAAGATCGAAGCAGTACAGAGAAGGGCGGCTCGCTTCGTGCTCAACCGCTACCACAACGCCTCAAGCATGGGTTGGCCCACGCTGGAACATTGCAGGAAGGACTGCAATAGACTTTATATATAGACTTCTATAGACTTTATATAGAAAAACTCTCTACACTGATTGGTTTCCCCCACAACAAACCACTAAAAAAAGCAAAGTCAGAGGCAAAATTGTGTTCTAAGGGAGCGAAACGAGTTTAGAAGTGACCAAGGTATGATGTGCACACAGATTTACTTCCCTTGAAGCAAATGCATCAAATTGACAGCTATCTATTAATTCTGGACATATATGGCCGGAACAACTTGAATGAGTTAAGTGGGCCAAAGGCAGTGAACTCCTATGCTAAACATATTATATACATGCTAGTTTAAGCATACTTACTACCATATTACTTTCTTATCCCGGTTTTCATTGGCTTGTTTGTTGTCAGATACCACACCCAAGCTGCAGATGTTCTGGTACTATGCTAAGGTGGAGCTGAAGCCCCCGACCCTGGGCGAGATGCCTCAGGTGCAGGAGGGATTCAACAACCTCGTCAAGTCCGCACGCACCGGCAAGTGGAAGACGCTCACTGTCAAGGTCAGTGTGATTTATGGTATTATATTAACTTTATATTGTTTTGTTAGACCCTGGGCGAGATGCCTCAGGTGCAGGAGGGATTCAACAACCTCGTCAAGTCCGCACGCACCGGCAAGTGGAAGACGCTCACTGTCAAGGTCAGTGTGATTTATAGTATTATGTTAACTTTGTATTGTTTTGTTAGACCCTGGGCGAAATGCCTCAGGAGTCAGGTGCAGGAGGGATTCAACAACCTCATAAAGTCTGCACGCACCGGCAAGTGGAAGACACTCACTGTCAAGCAGGGGGTCTATGAAGCACTAAAATTCTACAGGACCCTCCAAAAGAATGTGCAGGGGGTCCCGGGGATGCACTATAAAAATTATTTTTAGCATTCGCAATGCCACTGGGACCCTCTATCCCGCCTCTAGGACCCTCTATGCTGTAAGTGAAGGAGTCCCTGGGACCCTTTGTTTTGCGGGCTGTTTGGGAGCCCTGCTGTCAAGGTAAATAAAATGAAATTTTGTTTTGTTTTAATTTATAAGAACACTCGCCCAACCACAGAGAAAGCTGCAAGGCACTCATTCAGTCATTGTCAAGGTGGGTGTTTTTTATTTTGTTGGCAAAATCCACATTAACCCCTTCCCTGCCTGCTACGAGATAGTCTCTAGTGTATGATGTCATAACTTTTGATGTCACAGTCCTGGGATGATGGGTTTTGGTTTAGATAAGCCAGGAAAGATACATCTCTAGACCATTTTCTGAGATTGAGTCTACTCTATCAGATTTGTTTTAACCCTTTCACCGCCAGCCATATTTCAGCCAAAAATGTCCATTAAATTTGCCTGGGTAGAGAACAAAATCCATCTGCAGTATTGGGGATTCTTCTGTGAAATATATAAAATAAGGTCTATCCTTACTTCCTAAAACTAAGACAATAGGGTCTGTGGATAATAGACCCCAATTTGATGCCTTTTAATGATATAGGTCTTAAATCACTGTGGTGCTAAAATGTGACTTTGGCGGTGAAAGGGTTAAACTTTATAATGAGAAATTGATAATTTCTCTGTTTGCCTCTGGCAGTGAAAGGGTTAATCCCCATTCAGTTAGGATTGATCACTGTGTGAGCCTTGGTTAAGTATCTGCCTATGACTAATCTTCTTTTAAAGTTACAGGGATAAATTGTGAAGATTACCATTGTGATTGTGTTTTACTATTTTATTGGCTCACGTATGTAAACAGCAAAGTACAATTATGGTCAATTTGTGTGCATGTGTGTGTGTGTGTGCTTGTAAGTGCATACAATCATGATCACTCAGTGGACAGTGTGTGTGCGTCTGTACGCATACATTTTCAAGCGTGCATGTGAATCTTCGTGCACACGCACTTGTTTGTGTGACCATTAGTAGTTTGTTGACAGTTTGTGTTTGCCTGCATGTGTCTGCATGCATGCATTGTCAGTTGTTAGTTTTGACTCATGGTATCTGCATCTCTGATGCTCAAAACCGCCATCCTAGCTCCTACACATAGATTTTCAGACCATTGTGTCAACTAAAGGGTAAAACAGTAATTGTTCATTTGATGTACAATCTCTCAGAAAATGTAAAAAAAATATGATATACGTGGGGATACCGGGGGGTCTTTCGTAAAAATAGTTCCCCCACCTTCTGGAAGTTCTGTGCTTGTAGTTGTAATTTCCTCTAATCTGCCACTCTCTTTGACTCTGCCTTTTTCCTTTGCTTTCTGTCATCTACTATCTTTCTGACGTGTTGGCCCATTCTCCTGCCTTTAAAAAAAAAAATCTTCCGAATAAGTTTTCTCCTTTGAGCTCCTCTAAAATCAGAATGTGTCAGCTGTACGCAGCGGGGAGACCAGTGAAAACTGAAAAACGGACCTTATCCATTATGGGAACGCAGAAGAAGAAGAATATACAGACTCCCTAAAAACCTAGAGACATTATTTCACATGCTGAATCTGAGTCCTCAGTTGCCAGTGTGTAGGGGGACACTTATTGATATAGTACCTCCTAAGGATAGACATTTCTATCTCAAGGGAAGATAATTTGAAAGCTGTAAAACATTCGACATGGATACTGCTAGTAGAGCGCAATAACTATATACTATAATTATAAAGATAAGGTTTATAGTTTTGGCTTAATAGTAAGAATACTTTTTTCTTCAAAAGGTTCAAATTACAAGACCTGTTACATGCCACATGGATACTGCTGGTAGAAGACCATAACTGTATACTATAATTATAAAGATAAGGTTTATCCTGATGGCTTAGTTAATAGAGTACTTTTTTTTTTCAAAAGGTATGACTACGAAAGACCTGTTACGGAATTCGTACCACCAAGTTACAGATATCGTACCGGGGGGTTTATGGCACTAATTCAACGGTAGGATGCTTGTGACTTGGCTTTAACTGTAGGTCGTTTTTTCTTCTAAATGTTCCAGTTAGTCTCTATGACGTCAAAATAAATCATGTCATTTTCTCATCAAAAGTTTGAAGTAACTTAAAACAGGCTTCTGAATGCCTTTTTTAGTGGCTGCACCATTGAAAAGATGTAGGAGATACGGATTGTGTGATAGTGGTACGAATTCCATAACTACGGCCCAGTTATTTTTGCTTGGAATATTTTAATTTACAAAATGGACAACATTGACTCCAACACTTTAAATATTTGTTGAGTGGCATTTCCAGTTTTAATTTTTGTATTGTTGCATTGAATAGCAAATAAAAAGGCGGTACCCAAAATGACACCGGATGGTGCCAAAATGAAACTGATTGTGATCAAATATTTCTCTTCCTTTGTCCAAACTTCACTCACACTTACTAACCCTCAATCTTCTACCTGGAGAGAGAGTGAGTGTGAGTGTATGTATCCATGGGTAAGTATATGAATGTGTAGGTGTGTATGGGTTATACATATAGATATACATGTGAAGGAAGCTGTCTACTGGGAGGAAAGTAGAAAAAAGAAAAGAAAAGAAAAAAAAGTTGTAAGAATAGGATTATTAAGTTATATTTTTCATTTATTTCAGTGTTGGTCTACCTTGAATGTTAAATGGTTGTTCCCCCCTTGCCATATGGCAATAAAACATTTGATTTGATTTGAATCTTCTAGAAAACCTGGTGGTACGAATTGCGTGACAGGTACCATATCAACAAGTCTCCCCTATGTGTGTATGTGTGTGTGTGTGTGCAGGAGGCGTGGCTAAACACGCTGATTGGCGCGGAGATCATGTTCTGCTTCTTCATCGGGGAGGTGCTCGGCCGTGGCAGCTTGGTCGGCTACTACATCCCTGGAGCCGTGCACTACGATGTTAACTTCTAAATAGCCTTGTGTTTAGAGAGAGTGTGTGATATTGTGTTATCGTTTAGAAAATGCTAGAGAAGTGGATTTTTTTTATTTTTTTTGTTGCTGTCCCATCTTCTGGGCCGTACAGTGGCGTTGCTCCCACGCCGCTCATGCCGAATCCCAACTAGCAGCTACACTTCGGCTTGTTCAAGTCGCAGAATCCGAGACCAGCTAGTTCAAGGGGAGCGAATTGGATTTCCGCTTTGTTCAGGTCTATAGATATTTAAAGATAGCGTAAGTGAAGCTGATTCATCGTTAGATGATGTGACTTTAGAAAAGGACTTCCACTATGCGTTCAGTCGTATGTTAAAATGGGTGAAAATGAAACTGTACGGTCAATCCAATGGTTAAGCATTAACGCAGAGGGTCTTTAATTGTTTTGTTTGTTGAAAACGGGGTCTTTCTTTGACTTAGTACAGACTGAAGTTGAGACTGCTTCTCATGTTTTTTTGGGGGTTTTCCGACCTAGATGATTTTCATCAATTTGGAGCTCTTAAAGACCCACCACGTCATGCGTCAAAATCACGGTTTTCACGTGTTTTCCCTCTTATCGCTGGTAAGAAATCTTAAGAAATATTCCTAGCATAAGAGGGAATGTGACACGTGACGTGGGGGGGGGGGGGGTGTCTTTAAAAGAATTGTAATTTTGTGTTTGGAAAATTAAAGAATTTCGTTCAAGTTTTATATGATGTTTCAGATTTTTCTTCTTCTTCGACTTGTGTGAGACTGTATGAAGGGGTAGTGTGTGTGTATGTATGAAGGGGTAGTGTGTGAGACTGTATGAAGGGGTAGTGTGTGAGACTGTATGAAGGGGTAGTGTGTGTGTATGTATGAGGGTGGGGTTGCTTTGACAGACCTGCCACTTGCTCCGATTTCAGAGGAGCAGCTCAGATATGTTGAGCATTGCTCCTAGCTCCTCTTGCAACCTCCCCAGCTCCTATATTTTAAAATCTGTCTTGTATACATTTTCCACTCAATTTCACAACAAAGAGCATGCATTCAAAGCACCAGCTAATGGACATCTAAGGGTCAGCATGAGACAGTGAGGGGCTACATGAAGCATAGGCCTATATCAGGCTAAATGACCAACAAATATTGTAGATTGGTCAATATTTCTTTCTCTAAAATGGATCTCAAATTGACAATGGTCAATATTTCTTACTCTAAAATGGATCTCAAACTGACAAAAACGACTGCATGTTTGAAGAACAAAAGAGAAGGCCGCACATTTCGAAGTGGCAATGGATTTTACTGGGGGGTCAGTGCCAGCACCTAGATTCTCGCTCCTCTTTTTTATTTTCAGAATGTGGCAGGTCTGCTTTGAGTTCTTTTAAATGATGATTTCCCCCTGTGGGGATACCGGGGGGTCTTTTGTATGAATAGTTCCCCCACCTTCTGGAAGTTCTGTGCTTGTAACTTCCTCTAATCTGTCACTCTCTTTGACTCTGCCTTTTCCCTTTGCTTACTGTCATCTACTATCTTTCTGCCTTTCCGGTCCATTCTCCTGCCTTTTTTCAAGAAAAACTTTCAAAAAGATTTCCTCCAGCCGAAGTCGGACATGCTGGGCCTAATTATTTCTTAGTTAGGCGCATATGGCAGCATGACGCATCTGCGCTCATAATTGACAGGAAACTGTCGGAGCGATTGAATAAAGAGAAGAAGAAATGATGATTTGAATCAGTTGCAATGGATTGTTACAACCGTATTTTATGGACCACAAGGCGCACCTGGGCCTGTATTCACGTTGAGATAGCATGAGACTTAGCATGATGCTAACTTAGAAGCTCTTCCAAAAGTCCTATTAAATCCTATAGGACATTGGAAGAGCTTCTAAGTTAGCATCGTGCTAAGTCTCATGCTATCTCAACGTGAATACAGGCCCTGATTATAAAGCGCACCTTTTTGCTGTCTTCTGGGCTGTACAGTGGCGTTGCTCCCACGCCGCTCATCTTGAATCCCAATTCGCAGCCACACCCTGGCTTATTCAGGTCGCAGAATCCGAGACCAGCAGTCCAAGGGGAGCGAATCTATGTTAGGCCGTCAGGAGGCAACCAACCGAGGAGACACTGCACTGCTGCTGAGTCACTTAGGTGGAGTTCAGTGGAGCCTGTTCAGGACACCACCTACTAAGCCCCCTACTGATGACACTATTCTCTTAGTCGTGGGGCCAGCGTGAGTGAGGTCCTCCTCCGAGGGCGCCACCACGACCGTCCACCGACAGCTCCCCAGAACACACTGATCCCCATGACTTTGACCCGGTTATTATAGTTTCTTACTTCCCACCCTGGCTTATTCAGGTCGCAGAATCCGAGACCAGCAGTCCAAGGGGAGCGAATCTATGTTAAGCCGTCAGAAGGCAACCAACCGAGGAGACACTGCACTGCTGCTGAGTCACTTAGGTGGAGTTCAGTGGAGCCTGTTCAGGACACCACCTACTAAGCCCCCTACTGACGACACTATTCTCTTAGTCGTGGAGGCCAGCGTGAGTGAGGTCCTCCTCCGAGGGTGCCACCACGACCGTCCACCGACAGCTCCCCAGAACACACTGATCCCCATGACTTTGACCCGGTTATTATAGTTTCTTACTTCCGGTATATTATCAGTCACATTATAAGGCACAGGGGTCTCAATCTAGGGAAAAAAGTATCGCCTTATAGTCCGTAAAATACGGTAGTTGTTCTTTCTCTTGACATCCTACGTCATCATAGTTTGATTCCCATATCCCCCCAAAAAATCCATGCTTTATTTTTAACAGCTTTTTTTTCTTCTTCTGCGTTCCCAGGCCATAATGAGTAAAGTACGTTTGTGTCCGTTTTCAGTTTTTACTGGTCTCCCAGCGCTGTGTCTTTGTCTACAGCCGACACATTCCGATTTTGGAGGAGCTCAAAGGAGAAAAGTTATTTGGCAGATTTTTTTTTTTTTTTTTTTAGAGAAAAAAGGCAGGAGAATGGGCCAATAAATCAGAAAGATAGCAGATGACAGCAAGCAAAGGGAAAAGGCAGAGTCAAAGAGAATGGCAGATTAGAGGAAGTTACAAGCACAGAGCTTCCAGAAGGTGGGGGAACTATTTTTTACGAAAGACTCCCCGGTATCAGGGAGAGACTCCCCGGTATCAGGAAGAGACTCGTGGAGGGGGCGGGGGTCATCCAGCTCCCCCGTATGGAGGCACGAGGCATCCACCCACTGCCATTTAAAGACCCACCACGTCACGTGCCCAAATCACGATTTTGACGTGTTTTCCCTCTTATAGCTGACGAAATCATAAGAAATATTCCTAGCATAAGAGGGAATGTGACACGTGACGTGGGGGGTCTTTAATGTTGCTTATATAAGAAATAAGCGGATGAGACTCGCACGATCTTTTAAGATCGGGAGGACGTAAAACATTGAAAAATTATAAAAGATTGCGCTTCATGAGTTTCCGCATCCGCGTATTTCTTATGGGAAGTGTATGGGGTTCTGTTTTAAAGTGCTTAGAGCTTAAAGGTGAAGCGCTATATAAATGTTCTTAAATAATGGGGCAGTGTCTTTGGATGCAGCCCAGACAATTTGTACGTCTTTGACCTTGACCTTGAATGGCCCCCAACATTTTGAATTGTGACCATAAGCCAATGCACCTATAGGTACTTACCAGGTTTTATGATTGTATGACAATTCATTTAACGTCCTCCGGTCTGGAACAGAAGAAAAGTTTTGTTTTACGTCCTCTCGGAATTAACCATGTGGAACAGACATATATGGGACATTTATAGAGATAAAGATGGTGGGAAAGATCCAGGAGGCAATGCCCTGGGGCAGTGCAACACCAGGAAAGTCCTGATTTTTTTTTAACAATACAGATGTATTGAGTAGGATAACAGTCTTATGCTTTTAACCCTTGATTATGATTGTAAGTTCAACGACATCAAATATATGGTCACCTCAGTTCCCAAGACACAGACTAGAAAAATGTCCTTGACCTTGACCTTGATCGGTACCAAATATTTGGGATTACCATATATAAGACAATATGATCCTACATAATTATAACTAAGCTTGAACAATATAAGTCCAACGATGTCCAATTAGATACGGCCATTAGAATAAATTAATTCAGTTAGTATACGTCCTTGACATTGACCTTGACAGCACCCAAAGTTTGGAATTACCATAAGCCAATGTACCCACATACCAACTTTGAACATAAGTGTAAAAATGTCAAGGATATATATATATATAAAATAGCCACGGTTTTCAAGGTCAAGCCGCATCAAGATCCAGGTCATCAGGGTCACGAATTTTTAGTTTGATTATCAGTACATACAACGATACACCACCGCACAAACTTTGAAGAAATTCTGACTGACCAGCTGTTCTAGGGGATACTATTAGTATCAAGATCATTCCAGTAAACAAAAAGCCACTCTGTTAGTAAAAAAACAAACGGTAAAGGTAAAGATGTGCCACCCCCCCCCCCTGCATTTCTCGGTTATTTGTATTTTTCCGTGTTTGCCTTTCTTACCATACATAAAGCTGTATTTTAGGAACATTTTCAGGTAATTACCTTTTTGGAATACTAGCCCTAACCCGAGGCGAAAATGGAGTTTTACGTCCTCTTGGTCTGAATCACACACATATGGGACATTTGTAAATACAAATATATGGTGGGAACAATACTGGAGGCAATGCCCGGAGGCAGTACGAAACCAGTAAAGTCCCGATTTTTAAAATTAATACAGATAGCTGTAGCGGTGACCACGCCTCGGTTAAACTTCATCGGCTATGGCACCGCCACAAGTTAGTATGACTAGCCCTAACCCTAACCCTACCCCCCCCCCCCCCCCCCCCCCCCCCCCCCCCCACTATGTACTACTGCAGTACACCGCGATTTGTCACAGTTGTGGTTCGTTGCGTTTTTCCGTCTTATAGGGTGGGGGTTAGGGTTAGCATAGCCAGTGTATATACACAGGCTCTGGGTTAGGGTTAGTATTCCAAAAAGGTTATTACCTAAAAATGTTCCTTTGAGTGATCCCTTAACCCTCCAAAAAGATGCTTCACAGTCTGTTACTGTTAGGGAACGACACCCCCCCCCCCCCCCCCCCCCCCCCCCCCCCCTCCCCCTCATACACATGGGCAGTCTATTTTTAGCTCAGCATAGTTTCGGTTCCTTCTTCTTTCTCTTCCCAACCACCACCATCAATATTCTTTGCGAATATTTCGCATTTCGTACTTAACAGACACCGCGAAACATTCATAATAATATTATTTCACCAAATCGATTTTAAATTGTTTTTACCGCAATTCTCACTGCTGCGCTGATTAAATGTTTGGGTTTTTCCGATTTTGCGTCATTACTGAAACCAAGATGGCGACCGCTACACACAAACGAAACTTAGTCCCAAAACATACCAGTTGAATTGTTAAACATTTAAAAAACAAGAAAACACGCTTACGTCAGTCAAATCGAAGATCACACTAACATCAACAGAGTTGTGGTGAGTCAGTTGAATGCTTATGATGTAAAGTTCTCAGGACTATGCTTTGTTTTTTCACGTGCCCAGACCTGAGATGGAACAACTTCAAGTTCAACAAGGAAATAAAACTGGTCAGAGGTGAAGTTTCTTCTTCTCTTCTTCTTCCCGTTGATTTTTGCTGCAGATTTTCACGAGCGACACATTTGCATGCGACACGGCCTCCTTCATCAAATTGAAGATGTTGGAGAAAAAAAGGAAAGAAAAACGATGGTCGTGCGTGTAGGGTTAACATTCCTAGCTCGTTCAAATTCCTAGCTCGCTACTATGAGAGTGACTATTTGCGACAACCACAAATTTCACTTTTTCGTTACTTGAACCATTTCCCTAACCCTAACCCTAACCCTAACCCTATCCCTAACCCTAGAAAAAAAGTGAAATTTGTCGTTCATGCTCAGTGTCGCAAAATGCCGCAATATTAGTATAGCGATCTAGGAATTTTAACCCGACAGTGCGCACAGCCAAGCCAAGCCCTCCAAATCGTGCCCTCGCCCCCCCCCCCCCCCCCTCCCTCCCATTCAATCCCGCATTGAGCTGATCATCCGGGCAGCAAGTCCTTCATACAAGATCCTGATTAGTTGGAACCCCCCCCCCCCCCCCCCCCCCCCCCATGTTGTAAGCGTCATAATCATCAAATTGTTGATGGAGGATGCTATATGCAAGAAGAAGAAAGCAAGTTAGAAACAAAGGTAGGGCCTAAAGGTAAGGATGTGCCACCCCCCCCTGCATTTCTCGGTTAATTGCAATTTTCCGTTTTTGCCTTTCTTACCAAACATAAAGCTGTATTTTATTAACCTTTTTAGCTAATAACCTTTTGGGAATACAAACCCTATCCCTAACCCTACCCCCCCCCCCCCCCCCCAAGCAAGGGGGGAGGGGTGGGGAGAAAAAGTTTAGCCTTTACTGTTTAGGCTTAGGCTAGCTACTCTCCCCACCACCCCTAACTCCTTTGATGTTGAAGCCATACATTATAAAGCTGGTAAGAAAGAATAGGGTGGGGTCTTCTTCTCTTCTTTCAACTCATTCAAAAATCGTCTAGACAAATCTCCAAATTATTTAATGCTATTTAAATGCTTTGATGAGTAATCGCAGGAAAATTTGACAGCAAAACCTTGACCAGTACTGTTATAACACTGATTATAAAGATGGGACTATCTAAAAAAACTTGACGGCTTGTTTTGTCCCTATCTACTACTACTAAATACTACTTTCTTGAGGCATCCTCTGTCATCTTGTTGACGATTCTGACGCATAAACAAGATAGAAAAGAAGTTTCTTCGACTATTTTTTTCCATTTGAACACCAAAAATACATGAATACAAACATACCCATCTTGTTCCGATAGTGTTTTTGGCCTCTTTGCTTACTATTGGCCGCGCTTTCGGTTAGTCTTTTCAAAAGCCCCTCAAAGCCCCTTGTGACAAGGGAAAGCACTCAGAAGACAGATAGCTGATTGCTGAATATAGTTACAGAAGTTTTTTCCCTTACTTATACGTGCACTGTTCATGAACAAAGTCACCACGCATATGTGCGTGCCATGTAGTTAACCCTTTCACCGCCATCTTCGCATTTTTGCACCACAATCATTTAACACCCATGTCACTAAAAGGCATCAAATTAGGGCATGGACCCTGTTCTCTTCATTTTGGGAGGCGGGGATAGGCCTTACTTTCAATATGTCACAGAGGAATCCCAAATATCACAGACAGATATTTTTTGTCTACCCAGGTAAGTTTAATGGAAATTTGTTGCTGGAAAATGGCTGGCGGTGAAAGGGTTAAAATGTTAATTAATTCGCATCACAATGCTTTTGAATTATTTTTAAAAAACTCACAAATCACTCCAGCCATACACACAAACAAAACATGCATAAACAAAAGGAGAAATGAAAGAAGATTACAGGTTTTTACTTCAGGTTTAGACATAGGGAAGTGGTAGATCGGACTTTTTTATATATAGACTTTATACAGAAAAACTCTGTACACCGATTGGTTTCCCCACAACAAACCACTACAAAAGCTAAGTCAGAGGCAAAATTGTGGTCTAAGGGAACGAAACGAGTTTGGAAGTGACCAAGGTATGGTGAGCACACATATTTACTTCCCTTGAAGCAAATGCATCAAATAGACAGCTATCTATTAATTCCGGACACATACTGTCTTTCCTGATAGTGTTTCAGACACCCCGCAATCAATCATCACCATGGCCACAGGAAAGACTTCACTGGAACAGCGGCTGGCTCCCTACGTCGGTTCCTTCGATGACTACGTCTACGAATACAGTGAGGACAACCCTGGGGAGCTGAGCAATGTGAGTTGTCTTCCCATAGATTTTTTTTTCTCGGGGGTGGGTGGGTAAGTTACTACAGTGGAACCTCCCTGATAAGACCTCCCATTATAAGACTCACTCCCACATAAGACCTGCTTCTCTGAGACATTGCCCTTTTTTGTAAGTGTTAAACTACCTCCCTTATGAGACCCCTCCCTTATAAGTTCTCATTTTGGATGATCATTGGTTCAATACTTGTGGCGGTGCCATAGCTGATGAGGTTTAACCGAGGCGTGGTCACCGCTACAGCTATCTGTATTAATTAAAAAAATCGGGACTTTACTGGTTTCATACTGCCTCCGGGCATTGCCTCCAGTATTGTTCCCACCATATTTGTATTTACAAATGTCCCATATGTGTCTGATTCAGACCAAGAGGACGTAAAACTCGATTTTGTTTTTCGTTCGATTTTTGAAAGTCTTATTGCTGTAGTCTGTAGTCCTTTTCATGTGATAGAAGGTGACAATTCTAGCCCCCCACCCCACCCCTCCCACCCCTTGTTTTTGTGTGTGTGCGTTATGAAGACTTTTAGCACTGATGTGCTGCTGAGGATAGAGTTGCACTGTTTTTACCTATTGCGATTGTATCCATTTTGTCTTTTTTAAACTTGTTTTGTTTTGATAATAAATTGTTACAATAGTAACAAAACAAATAGAATAATTCACATGACTAATACATGAAATACCTGCACACACACACACACACACACACATGCACACACACACACACACACACACACACACACACACACACACACACACACACACACACTCCATCCCTAAAGTTCATCCAAACACAGCCATTGAAAAGTAAAGATTACACTAAACATTTTTACCACAATGGTTGTCAGCACACTTAGTGTCAATCTACACGACTGCAAATCACCACACAAACAGCACCAGCAACAATAAAGAAAGAAACAAATATGCAAACATACAAGAGCAGTCGCACCCGCCCGATGAAACGAAATGAAAATGAAAGCCATTATTGTAAATCTGTATAAAAGTTTGGTGAGACCCCATTTGGAATATGGCAACTTAATTTGGAATCCTTTCCTAAAAAGACAGTCTCAGGCTATCGAACGTGTTCAAAGGAGAGCAACCAAACTAGTAAAAGCATTACGAAATTTAGATTATGGTGACAGGTTAGATAAACTGAATTTACCATCCCTAAAATATCGGCGACTATGTGGTGATTTGATAAATGTTTATAAAAAATTTCACAGTTCTGATATTACTAACAAACATTTGCTACAACTTTCTAACTACTCAAAAACTAGGAATAATGATTTGAAACTACTAACCCAATACAGCAGAACTAACATTAGAAAGAATTTCTTTAGTAACAGAGTCACTAAATACTGGAATTCTCTTCCAGCACATATTAAATTGGCACCTAACCTTAATCAGTTCAAAAACCTCCTCGATAAAGACCCCAAGAATCAACAATTGAAATGGGTATATGATTAACACATCTAAAAGCGTCCTAGTCATGCCAATCATGAAAAAGAATACAAATAATCAGAAAGGACACATTAAGAGGCCGCGAGGCCTAGTTGTCCTCATTCTCTGACCTGACCTGACCTGACCATTATTAGGTAGGGAAGGGGGTATTTTATCCATTTTTAATATACTTGGTAAGATTTAGTGTGGTGACAGGGCCCTGAAAATGGCCTTGGTTGTCGAAGATGAGGCTATAATTTTAATCTTAGTCTTAACCCATTCAGGACATCACTGCCTTACACAAACTTCATTACTGGCCTGGGGCTGCCTAGAAAAACATTATAACAGATAAGAAGCGCAACAAAACTCACACTGTCAATGATTCAGTTTGGACAACATTACTGGTTGATCCGAGTTAATTTTTCGCTTTGAAATCGTGGTTATTTGCATTAAAATCAGAATCATTAGTCTCCTTATTACTATCAATGTTAATGAACACTTATTGGAGTATTTTCTGAGATTCGTCTAGGGCCGATTGTTTGGACATTTTTCACAGTAAAAATTGAGATAGAAGTACCAACTTATGTGAAGCAAAAGCTGGAACAGGGATGAAGAGAAGTAACTCGAAAAACGTAGTTTGGATTGAAACAAAACATGGATTTAGACAAGTTTTAGACTAAAAAATCGCTGTTCCGAGAATACTCAGAATTAGGCCCTGACTGACGTTCTCCTGTTCCAAGAATACTCGGAATTAGGCCCTGACTGGCGTTCTCCTGTTCTGAGTTAGTTTTGCTTTTTTAGTTTTCAGATCTTCAACAACTAACTTTCCTTTTGTTTTCGCTTTTTCAGATGTTCGGCTCCTTGTTCGGCGTGGCGGTGACCAGCCCCGACGTCAAACGGAAACTGACAGAGAACTGGTATCACATCGTCCGCAAATGGTATCCCGATTTGCACCGGAAGATCTACACCAGCCCTCCCATCCACTTCTTCGCCATCCGCTACCGCGAGCGACCCAAGGACGAGAAGCCCCACCTCATCCCGGAGTTTGAGCGCTATGGGGCGCGGCGCTACCGGCCTGCCCTCTACAGCTCCGTGAAGAACGACGAAGCTCAGCAGCGGGTGCTGCGGACCTTCCGGGCCTTCGCTCAGCGGAAGGGCATGGTGGCGTTCATCGTCTCCAACATGGAGTTCCAGAACTACATGAGCAAGTCGTTCGAGTGGGCCGAGCCGGACGAGGACTACGCCCGGGAGATGATCAAGCCCAACGTGAAGTTGAAGAACGAGGAGGGGGAGACCGACGTCCTGTTCATCGAAAAGAACAGCGGGGTTTTCGTCCTGGAGGTCAAGGCCATCGGAGACGAGGAGGAGATCTGGGGGGAGACCGCGCCGAGCGAGGAAAAGAAATATGCGGTAAATTATGTATATTTGGACGAGTATGGAGGGTGGATGGCAGAGAAGTAGAGGGGAGGGAGGTGGGGGAGAGTATGTGTGTGTCCAATTAACTTTTGTTTCCCTGTGGTACGAGTATTTTTGATTTCTGATGTATTCTTGATTGTTGATTGCATGCCATGTATATATATATATATATCGCAATGTTTATCTATTGATTGTAATTTGTTATTGTAAGGCGCTTTGAGCTGTATTTATCAAGATATTGCGCCATATAAATATTATTCATTATTATTATTATTATCATCACCACCATTCATATCAAGATTTTGAGATTAAAGTAAGTTAGGAGTGGTTTGCTTGTTTTATGAATTTGACTTTCGTTATCCTCTTTTAAGAGCTGAAACTGTCAGAGATTTGAAGGGGCACCCTGACGGATGAGGTTTTTGCAAGAAACACGCCTAGATTACCAAAAAGACACTCACTTTGCTCTGGTTTCCTAGAAATCTAACCGTCAAAAACGCAGATTCGTCCTTGGCGGAGATGCCGGAGAGATAAGCCGTTTTGGTTTGGGTGGGTGGAGGTCACTCATTGTGGTTGAAGCTTTTTCCTTTTTTGTAGTGCAGTAAAGAAAAAAAAAGGAGCTATTTTCTTTGCTGTGAGCTAAATTCCTTCAGGTAAACTGTATAAAATTAAAAATAATAAAAATAAAAAGGCTTGTATTGTGAAAAATTCGTGCAAACGATTTGGTCTAAACTCGGGCGGGCATTCGAAATTTTTCAATGAAAGAATTTGACTTCCAGTACCTCCACCAAGGAGGAATCGCCGATTTGACGGTTTGATTTCTGGGAAACCAGAGCAGAGTGAGTGTTGCGATCTGTGTAAAAGGTGTCCCTTTAATCCCTTCCCTACCAGGCAGTACAGACAAACCTCTATTTTAAGACTTCCAAAATGTCCACAATACAGACAAACCTCTATTTTAAGACTTCCTAAATGTCCACAATACAGACAAACCTCTATTTTAAGACTTCCAAAATGTCCGGAAAAATCGGTCGTAAATTGGAGGGGTCGTATGACGGAGGTTTTCACTGGCAGCCGTAGAAAGAAAAAGTTCAGCACAGTTCATACTCTCTTCTTCATGCACACATACAATGACTTGGGTCTTTCCAACTCCATAGGATTGTGCAATCGATGTATTACAGTTTCACTTCGCCGACTTCTTTTAATCACCTCCACTCTCGTCCAAAGTCAGTGGTTTTCTTTTTCAAAGTCAGTGGTTTTCGTGCTTTTCCTACGCTCTCCGCTATCTTTTCTACAACAAGGGAAGCGACTCCGCTTTCAGGCCCTTGACCGTGGTTGTTTCCCTTTGCTCGAAGTCTATGCAGACGACAGCAACGGTCGTAAAAACCAACAAAATGGCGGTCGTAAGTTGCGTTTTAGAGGAAGTCGTTTAAGAGAGGTCGTTTACATAGTAAAATGCATCTGTGCCAACAAATCCGGTCTCAAAATAGAGGTGGTCGCTTAACAGAGTGTCGTAAAATAGGGGTTTGTCTGTATATGTCATTGGTGATGTCATAACTTTTGATGCCACAAGTCTCAGGAATGCTATTTTTTGTTCTTCTACAGCAGTCAGGCAGAATACATCTCCAAACCTTTTTTCTTGGATTTGAGTCTAAGAAGTCTATTTTAATGTTTTTATGATTTATAATCTTTTAATTTTTCTCAGGCAATGAAGGAGCTAAGAGAAAGAAAAGAAGTAGGTAAATATGGTTTAACCCCTTGACTGCACATCTTTACTTCTACCGTTTTTCTGTGCTCTTTTCAGGAGCTGAAGTATAGATTTGAGAAGAAAGTGGGAATCCAGGTGGAGAAAGGGCGACTGGTCATCCGCAAGCTGCTAGGCGATCTGGAGCAGAAGATCAACGTCCGAGGGGGTGAGTCAGTGACAGAAAATAATAATGTGTCCTTCAAGAGCCGGAAGGTTCCGTCAGCCATCTTTGGCTTTTTGCGATGCTGCCTTCTGTGACGTCATGGGCGAATGTGTTCGCCCACGGTCCTTCTTCTTCTTTCTTTAACTCATTCTACCCCATTTATGAGTATACTCGTAAGCTCACGCCAACCATGTCTGCCCGATTACGAGTTAACTCGTAATACAAACCTGTCTTCAAACTGAAACGTCTAGCTTCGTTCTCATCCTCAAATTGTTCACTTTGGTAGCTTTATCCTGTTTACAGACAGTGAGACACTTCCTTTCCGGTCATGCTTAGATTTTTTTAAAATCGATTTTGGAGCAGATTTATCACATTTTGACTGATTCTTTTCGATGATGGGTTGATACCTATTATGTCTGAGTAATGAAACGGCAAGTAAAATAGTTTTTTGATTGATTTAAGACCATTATAATGACAAAAACAGCGATTGTATCGAGTTTTTAGCAAATGTAGGTGAAGTAGATAGCTCCATTTTCGATCATTGCATAAAGAAAAACCTTGTCTTTATTACTATTTTTGTGTGTGTGTAAAAGAGTTATTTTTAGAACTACAAACCTCATTTCAAATTCCATAAAACTTTGTAAACTGTTTAAACAGAGCATTTGACAATAACATTTTCAAATTATAAAGCAATACAGTGGATTGTTTCAAAGTTATATCAAATTTTCTAAACATTTTTATAGCTATGCTCAGAGCTCTCCGCACAGCTGGGCCAGGGAAGATAACTGCGGCTGCACGGATGGGGTAGAAAGAGTTAAATACCCCCCTTCAGCTTGCTGAAGATTCTGATGTGTATAAAACTGGGGAATTTCCAGTCTGGCAGCTTACATGGATGGATGCTCCTGCTTTCAGGATGTCCTGAAATGCAGGATTCTTTAATTGCCTGGAGCCGGCGTCGCCGGATTATGAGAATTTGAAAAGCCACAAATTTCATATTTATAAACATTTTGTTGGTTTCCTGCATGTGTAGAATATAAAAGAAATGAATACAAATAAATATTTACATGCCTTTATCAGGAACTTTATATTTTTAGGATTGTTTAAGTCAAGTTGTTAACTGGGCGACCCCTGGACCCCTGCCTTGCAGGATTATTGAAATTTCCCAGGAGCACCCAGGAGGTATGGGAGGAGGGGGGGGGGGGGGGGGCGAGGGGTTTGGTGGGGGTTGTGGGCTGGATCATGGTGATTTGGGGGAGAGGGGATGGGAGGAGGAGGAGGGGGTTTCTATATTTGGGATTTGAATCCTTCCACTAAGGGTAATGATACAACCTCAGATGGAAGGGCGTTCCACTCGCTGATTGTCTGGGGAAAAAAGGAGTACTTCCTGTAGCTGGTTTTGCAGGAAGGGAGGAGGTAAGGGGACTATGGTGCTAAAAGAGTTAGAAATATGAAAAGTTGACATGTGCTGTGTTTTGTGTGTGTCCTTTATATCATTGTTATAATATTTATGTACCCTTTTTCAAGGATTATTAACCTTTGCGTTTTACAAGGCGAACTGTTTCAGGCTTTGCCATGGTGAACGTCAAGCGGAGGTACTTTGAAGAGGCCCTGAAAGACTGCAGCGAGCTGGTGGTGAGAATAATTGTTACCAGGATCTATATATATATATCACGGGAAAATTTGGAATCCAGGAAAATTACGAATTTTCCCAAGGCTGGGAAGATTCAGAATTTTCCAGGGAAGATTTCAAATTTTCCCAAGCAAGTAGTTGCATGCCATAGAAAACGTTTAGAGCCCAAATTAATTTGTAGTGATCACAATACACTTAACACAAATACATTAGGAACTCATGCACAAACATACCTAATTATCAATTATGAATTTGTTCATTATATGTCGAATATTCCAATTCAAATACAGCTAAGAAAGAGGTGTAACTTTTTAACACTGGCACGCTTCGTCTTATTGATTTCTGCAACAGCCTGGACATTGTCCTGTTGATTTCTCTTGTCTCAGGACAGTTTATCCTATCACTTTTCGATCCTCGGGACACATCTCTATGCAGGGTTAATACAGTTTGGGGAAAACTGGTAGTCATTTTCAAGTCCTGGAAAGTTTGGGAATTTCCCCAGAGGTTTGTGAAAGTTTGGGAATTTCTTCAAGTCGGCAATATATATATGTATATTTTTTTAGTGGCCAGTATGTGTAAACAGGGACGGTATTCATGTCGAGATAGCATGAGACTTAGCATGATGCTAACTTAGAAGCTCTTCCAAAAGTCCTATTAAATCCTATAGGACATTGGAAGAGCTTCTAAGTTAGCATCATGCTAAGGCTCATGCTATCTCGACATGAATACCGTCCCAGGTCTTTTAAATTGGTTCTACCCTTTCCGTTAAAAACTGTTATGGAATAGCAAAACAAAACAACAAAAGGGTCCAAGTTTGCGAGTATCGCCGTTGAGTCTATTTTCGCTTTTCGTGCCGGAAGTCGACGAGGAGTTGTCGTTCCTTAACTTGTGCCTGGTAGTGAGGTTTGCAGGGCTCCCAATTGTCCCGCAAAACAAGGGGTCCCAGGGACTCCTTCGCTTACAGTATATAGAGGGTCCTAGGGGCGAGATAGAGGGTCCCAGTGCTTTGTGAATGCTAAAAAGAACTTTTCTAGTGCATCCCGGGGACCCCCTGCACATTCTTTTAGAGGGTCCTTGAGAATGTTAGTGCTTCATAGATGGGGGTCCCTGGGAGCCCTGGGTTTGGGAAAATAGTCTGTAGGGTTTTGGAAAAGTTAGTACTTCATAGACCCCCCAAATGGGGGTCCCTGGGTTTGGGAAAATAGTCTGTAGGGTTTTGGAAAAGTTAGTACTTCATAGACCCCCCAAATGGGGGTCCCTGGGTTTGGGAAAATAGTCTGTAGGGTTTTGGAAAAGTTAGTACTTCATAGACCCCCCAAATGGGGGTCCCTGGGAGCCCTGGGTTTGGGTAAATAGTCTGTAGGGTTTTGGAAAAGTTAGTACTTCATAGACCCCCCAAATGGGGGTCCCTGGGAGCCCTGGGTTTGGGAAAATAGTCTGTAGGGTTTTGGAAAAGTTAGTACTTCATAGACCCCCCAAATGGGGGTCCCTGGGAGCCCTGGGTTTGGGTAAATAGTCAGTAGGGTTTGGGAATTTTGAAGTACCGTATTATCCGGACTATAAGGCGATACTTTTTCCTGAGACTGAGACCCCTGCGCCTTATGATGTGACTGATAATACAGTGATTCAGAAATGAAGCACTAACATTCTAAAGGACCCTCTAAAAGAATGTGCAGGGGGTCCCTGGGATGCACTAGAAAAATTCTTTTTAGCATTCACAATGCCACTAGGACCCTCTATCCCGCCTCTAGGACCCTCTATACTGTAAGCGAAGGAGTCCCTGGGACCCCTTGTTTTGCGGGACAATTGGGAGCCCTGCAAACCTCACTATCAGGCACAAGTTAAGGAACGACATCTCCTCGTCGACTTCTGGCACGAAAAGCGAAAGTAGACCAATAGTAATAGTGATTCACTGCCGTCCTTGTTAAGTTTAGTGTATTGTATTCACCTCGTCAAAGTCTTTTTAAAGACGAAAATTTGGTTTTATTCACTGTGTTTATTGTTTATTTCACCTTCATGTGCTTGTGTGAGTGTAGCGTTTTGATGTTTTTAGTTCAATTATTTAATAAAATAGTAAGAAAATCTAATCACAAAATCTGAAATTTGGGTAACATTTGGGAGGTGCGCCTTGTACTAAGGTACGCCTTGTAGTCAGAAAACTACGGTAAGTGGTTTTTGTACAAACCCTGACTGTATTACGGTGTTTTCGGTCGCAGTTGTCGGACCTTCTGCGGAGGATCGACGTTCCGGACACCCAGACGCTGAGCGGCATCACCTTCTGCAACGAAGATATGCCCAGGAAGAACACCCCAGGGGAGGCCACCATGACGGACAAGGTTTTCCAGGCCATGGACAGGGTGTGGAACAACCTGCTGAGGCGGGACGGGGGAGGCGAGGATAAACCCATGTCTGACGATTTGTACGAAAGAGTGGTCGCCAGGTGAGGGGATGGATCTCTGTCTCTTTCTGTCTCTCAGGCATCAGAACGGCCTGCGGATCCGCAGATTTCCGCGGTTTTGGTAGCCACTGGCTGCGGTTATGGCACTGCCGGTCGCGGTTTGTACTTCATGAGGCAGCGCGATCTTATTCTCAAATGGTATTCTTAAACGGTTTGTTTTCATACTGCGCCTTCGGAAGCGAAACATCGCGGCCATGGTTGTTGTTTTTCCGAGTTTAGAGCTCTCTAGACTTACTTTCAATGTTTCAGAGTTTGTTTTGATGACAGTGATTGTGATTTGGGTTTTAAATGAGTCGATTTAGAGGATATGATCGCGGGAGGCTACGATGATGTGAGAACTTTGAACTTTTCCGTGAGAAATCGGGTAGCGAATGATCGCAATGATGCCGACTCCGAGTCATGGCGAGTGTTGTTCGTCCGCGGATTGGACTCTGGAGTATTCTGATGCCTGCAACAGTTTTATGTTTGTGCTACATGCTAGGATGATTGATTGTCAGTGGCAGGAATGGTCTAGCCGATTTGATAATAGCAATAGATTTGACTTGTTAAGCAAATTAATGTGAATCATTGTGTTCCGACTTACTTATCTATAAATATTGACAAACATTTAAAATCTATTATGACTAGATTCAGATTTGGAGTTTCTGACCTACTGATACACTACTACCATTATAGACGTCTTGTTGAGAGAGACCTTATTTGTCCATTATGTAAATGTGCCTCAGAAAATGAAATTCATTTTTTTTTTGGTCCTGTATTGAGTGATAATTTTTCTCCTTTGAGCTCCTCCGAAATCGGAATGTGTCAGCCGTACGCAGCAAGGAAGACCAGTGAAAACTGAAAACTGGACACATACATACCTTACCCATTATGGCCACATGGCCTGGGAACGCAGAAGAAGTGTAAATAAAGAACTGAACATACCTTCAGGGCTCCCAGGGACCCCCATTTGGGGGTCTATGAAGCACTAACATTCTAAAGGACCCTCTAAAAGAATGTGCAAGGGGTCCCAGGGATGCACCAGAAAAATTATTTTTAGTATTCGCAGTGCCACTGGGACCCTCTACCATCCTGCCTCTAGGACCCTCTATATCGTAAGTGAAGGAGTCCCTGGGACCCCTTGTTTTGCGGGACGCTTGGGAGCCCTGCCTCTATCTCGCCTCTAGGACCCTCTATGCCGTAAGTGAAGGAGTCCCTGGGACCCCTTGTTTTGCGGGACGATTGGGAGCCCTGCCTCTAGGACCCTCTATGCCGTAAGTGAAGGAGTCCCTTTGGACCCCTTGTTTTGCAGGATGATTGGGAGCTCTGTACCTTGTTCGTCTTGTTTCGAAACCACAGATTTGCGGGTCCTCTGACCACAGTGAAGATCTACACGGAGATGACCTACCCCCGCGTCAAGCTGGAGGTCATCCCGCAGGCCGGCGGCGGCAAGAAGAAGAAGCAGCGCCGTCCTCCCAAAGTCAGGATGGTCACGGAACAGGCCATGTCCACCGCCGACGCTGCCCGCATCATGGCACGACGCTTCTCTGAGCTGGTGCTACTGCAGGTGACTGCCTCTTGTCAATCAATCAATCAATCATTTCGCCATCCGCTTGCAAAAGATACGTATCTCAAAATTGGTCATCTTCGAAGTGTTGGACTTACCAGTTGATCTAGACAAGCTGCATCATCTAACAAAGCTGTAAAACAATTTGCAAAGATAAAATAAAATATGAACAATGAATGAACAAAAAAATTACGTTATTTGGTCTGAACTGACCAAAATATTGCGTTTTCCATTCCTCATGTGAAGTGACGTCATTCGACTTACGTCTCTTTTGCATGCGGGCAACGATTTATTGTCCCCATCTCATTAAAACAAGGACATTTGTCTTGCAATCGATCAATGCAAGAAAACAAAAACACAATAAAATGCAATAAATGCGAACACCCTAATAGGGGTGTCTGTAGACGTGAGCACCCCCACCCCCACTACGGCAACAACAGAGCGACAGGCCAGTCAGCTCAATATACCTTGCCCATCACTGTGCCACCGTGTGAAAGAGTGAAAAATGCCCACATGCACAGAGACCCCAACATATTAAACATCTTCACACACACACGCACGCACGCATGCGCGTACACGCACACGCACGCACACACACACACACACACACACGCACACTCACACTTTTTTCTATCAAAAACAAAATTTTTACAGTTATGAAGAAGCAGGCAGACACATTTCTAAAACATGAAAATTAATACAATTAAATGTGATGATTACCCCCCCCCCCCCCCCACACACACTCACACTTACACACACACACACACACACACACACACACACACACACACACACACACACACACACACACACACACACACACACACACACACACACACACACACTCTTAAACTGTTAACACTTCTAGCACCATGGGCGAATACAGTTGTCAAGTTGTTAACTGGGCGGCCCCTGGACCCCAGGATTGTTTTAATTTTCCAGGACCACCCATGTAGTTAAATACAGAAGTTTTTTTTAACCTATTTAAAAGTTTAGTAAGACCTCATCTTGAGTATGGAAATCTAATTTGGAACCCTTTTCTTAAAAGACAATCTACACAAACTGAAAGGGTACAAAGGCGAGCAACCAAATTAATAAAATCAATACAAAATTTGGAATACGGGGACAGACTTCATAAGTTAAGTTTACCATCCTTAAAATTTAGAAGATTAAGGGGAGATTTGATAAATGTATATACAAATTTTAATAACCCTGACAAAACTAACAAGCATTTGTTTCAATTGTCTAACGATTTGAGAACCCGTAACAGTGATCTAAAAATACTAACCCAATACAGTAGAACTAATATGAGAAAAAACTTCTTTTCTAATAGTCACCCAGCACTGGAACAATCTCCCTGCACAAACTAAACTTGCTTCCAACATTAACCATTTCAAAAACCTCCTAGATAGTGACCCCAAAATTATTAATGTTTTTAAATACAATTATGATTAAGACAACAATGATAGTTCAAAAAGCGCCACAGCTGTGCCAGTCTGATTGATGAACAAAACCACAATAACAAACAATCAAAAGATAGGGCACATCAAGAGGCCGCGAGGCCTGGCTGCCCTGAAGATCTGACCTGACCTGACCTAGTTGTCTATGTGGGCAAAGACTGTATAGGGGAAGACAGGCATCCGGTCTCTTTTCCCTATACGAGTAGTGAGGACAGAAACACTGGTTATGCCCCTTTTAAGCGTGACACATTTACACGTCGATAGGCCAGTTGAATTCTCCGTTCAAGTTTTTGGATAGCCGCCGCTGTGAATGGTGTATAGCTACCCCACTAACGATAACTCTATCAGCCCGGTTCGCTGTAACTCTCAAGTAGTCCATCTTACCCTTCTAGAATCTTTGATGTGGGTGCTTCTCTTTAGGTTTTGTGCCTGAATTATTATTTTTTTTAAACTCTTCTAGCACCATGGGCAAATATATTCGCCCAAGACATCACTCTACACTCCCACCAAATGCAAAGACATTCACTGCCAAGCACCCCGCCACGTGTTTGTCTTTTTTTTACATAGAGGTTTAGTCACAGTTTCTGCCGTTAAAGCAATGGATGCACACTATAAAAAAAACTAGTTACTTCTCTCCTGTCGGTTGAGATGCAACGGACAACCAAGAACGTCAAAAAAATACATCATGGCGCTAGAAGAGGTAAGTTCCCGAGGTTCAGCGAAGCAGGGGAAGTGCTGTTTTTGTGCCTGTCCTCAGGGGCGTGCGTGCCTCCGTCCGTCTACAACATTCTACAAAATCGGGGAAGGTTTCTGAGGGGTACAAGCCACTGAGGGGGGCGGGGAGGGGGATTATCAGCCTTCTTTGTTTCCTTTTCTGTGGTACGGCCTTCTGAATTTCACCCCTCAGATTTTTGTCCATGTAGACGTTGCTCAAGACGACGACAATTGAAACTGCGGATTGAAAAGCACTTAGAGGTCTAGTTCATGGTGGTGATAATGTTTCAGGATCAGATAGACATCCTTCAAAGCGGGGAGGAGTTTGTCCATGTGGAGGGTCCCCCCGGCACGGGCAAGACGCTGATGTTGCTGCTGCGAGTGCTGACCTGGCTGGAGGCGGGTCACATGGTCTGGATTCTCTCCCTTGCCCCGCCCAGCCGCTCCGTCAGCCATGTTTTGCTGGAACAGGTGAGAGAGAGGACAGGGTTCCCACAAGTCCTTGAAAACTTGGAAAGTCCTGGAATTTTTTTAATCTGCCTACCAGGTTCTCAACTTTCAACAAGCAAAAACCAACACTTGATGTCTTTGAATATATAAATATATATATATATATATAGTAAAACTCAAAGTTAACTCTTGTTTTTTTAATTCAGACTTTTGACTGCCTGATATTGTGACAGCAGACGACCATGGTACTACATGTGGTCTTTTGGTGTGTGCAGGTTTTGTGGTTTTAAATAAATAAAAAATGTATTTATTTTTTTAATTTTTTTTTAATGTGCAAATATCGAACTATTTTAATAAAATAGTTCGATATTTGCACACCTCTTACCGTAATGCTTATTATCCATATTACAAGCATTATTTTCAGTCCTTGAAATTAACCAGCATGGTCTTTGAATAGTCCTGGAAAAGTTCTTATAGAGATCTGTGTGAACCCTGAGAGGACAGACCGTTTAGTTTTCCGGCATATGTCTGAAATCCAGTTTCTGGAGTGCCAGATTTTTTTCTAGCTTCCGGATTTTTGGAGTGGCAAAATGTGTGGTTTCCAGTGAATTCCGTTTTTTAGAGTTAATAGCAGTAAAAAACACACACAAAATTGGGTATGAATTCTCAGGTTGAGAGACTTCGGGAAAATGTTATTGCAAGTTTTGTAAGCAATGAGGTTAGTTTGTAGGAAACTTGGGCTGTTTGTGAATGTTATTTAGTATTTGGTATTTGGAATATTCAAGTCACAGAGATTTATCTCTGTGAAATTCAGGCTGCTCTCCCCCAGGAGAGCGCATCACCGCAAGCGCAGTGCCTACCCCAATTTCAAAAAAATTGGGGGGGGGGGGCAGGGTTTTGGGGGGGGGGGCAGGGTGAGGAGGGGGGGGGGGGGGGCAGACTTGGGAAACCTAGCTATCAATTTGGCCATACCAGGCAGTGGGATTTCTCCCTGCTCTTACCGACTTTCAACTGCCGTGGGATTTTTACGTGCGTAAAGCGCACGGATCAGACTAGCTTCAAGTCCCCTTCCGAAGGACTGGACGTTCTAGTTCGATTTTCCTGTCGAACTTAGAAAGAAAGGGCGAGGAGGAGGCCGGGATTCGAACCCCGGGTCACTCACGCTGCCAGTCACGCATTATATTTGGCAGGCGAACGTCTTAACCACTCTGCCACCTTTCTCCCTGCGCTAACTTTGCGGATTCGAGGTTTGGACGTCAGCTAGCTACAGTCCCTCCATTATGTCTGTGGGTTTTTTTCCGCATGTTCTATACATTTATTCACAGATCAAGAAATATCGTTTTTTACCGCATGCTCTATGACATTTGTGCTGGGTAGCACCACGAAAGGGACATTAAGTGTCAAACTGACCATTCTGAGAAAATTGTACATTTGAAAACTTCAGACAATTTTGTTTTTAATGATACAAGGACCATTCTTTATCTGTTTCCATTCCAGAGTTATGAGCATTTAAAGTTGGTCGGGTGAGCACCGGTCATTTTGAGAAAACACTGCCTAAGGTCTAGCCTAGCTGAAGAAAATGCATTGACATACTTGCTTATAAACACTTATAAAACTATTGAGAGACCACATTAAAGATTATCCTTTATAAGTATGAAAGATAAGATGTTAGAGAAGACAAAAATACACAAAATATTTTTGACTTTGCAAGCCTGTTGTGAGCAACTAGCCCAGCAACTTAATGTCCCTTTCGTGGTGCTGGGTCACGTTTATTCACAGATCAAGAAGATGATTGAGCTGCACTACAAGAAAGAGGAGACCAAGGCCAAGAAACTGCTGGACAATCTTCGCTTCTACATGCTGACCCGCGCAGACATGACGCTGGACGAGGAATTCTTCAAACGACTCATCCTCAAGTTCCGCATGCGCGCTAGTAAAACCCCCACCAAGGTAGCTTCTTCTTCTTCTTCTTCTTCTTCTTCTTCTTTCTCTTCTTCTTCTTCTTTTCTTCTTGTTCTTTCTTCTACTTGTTCTTCTTCTTTTTCTTCTTCTTCTTCTTCTTCTTCTATCTTCTTCTTCTTCTTCTTCTTCGATCGCTCAGACAGTTTCCTGTCTGTTATGACTTGCAGATGCAGTCATGCTGCCGTTATGTGCCTAACTAAAGATTTATTATTTTTACTAAGAAATAGTTTGGCCCAGCATATCCGACCGACTTCGGCTGGAGGAAATCTTTTTGAGAGTGTTTCTTGGATCGAAGAAAAGGCAGGAGAATGGACCCGGTATGGCAGTAAGATGGTATAGATGGCTAGTAAGCAAAGGGGAGAAGGCAGAGTCAAGGAGAGTGACGGATTAGAGGAAGTTACAAGCACATAACTTCCAGAAGGTGGGGGAACTATTATACAAATCACCACCCCCGGTATCCCCCAGGGGGGGAGGTATGTGTGTATAGGTATGTGTGCGTCGGTGCGTTGCTCGCATGTACAAGCATATGTATGTGTGTGTGTGTGTGTGAAAGACAGAGAGAATGAATGAAAAATGGTGTTTTACGTCCTCTCGGTCTGGAACAGACACATATAGGACATTTGTAGATACAAAGATGGTGGGAACAATACTGGAGGCAATGCCCGGAGGCAGTGCAACACCAGTAAAGTCCTGATTTTTTAACAATACAGATAGGATACTAAAGAGAGAGAGAGAGAGTGGCGGTGCCCTTTAAAAGCAGCCATGCACGTAATCTTCCCACCCAAGGCCGTGCGAAATGTTTACATGGCACTGGGTGTGCCCCCAGAGTGTTTAAGCTGGGGAACGAAAACAACAACAACAACAGAGAAAGAGAGAGAGAGAGAGAGAGAGAGAGAGAGAGAGAGAGAGAGAGAGAGAGAACTTTGAAAACTTTAACTTTATTTTCCAAGGATAAAGATTTTAGGCAACGCCTAGTCTTCCAATCTGTCCTTGTATTGGTACATATGCGAACATAGAAAACAAACATGGCAAGGCATGATATTACACATACAGATTTGAACATAAAGGTAGCACCTTGGTACATATACGAACATTGAATACAAACATGGCAAGGCATGATATTACACATACAGATTTGAACATAAAGGTAGCACCTTGGTACATATACGAACATAGAATACAAACATGGCAAGGCATGATATTACACATACAGATTTGAACATAAAGGTAGCAAAGCTGGTGATATTATGATAGAGAGAGAGAGAGAGAGAGAGAGAGAGAGAGAGAGAGAGAGAGAGAGAATGAACGAACGAATGGAATTTTATTTATACAGGGTAATGAGATAAGTATACATACTTTTTTTACACCCAGCCCTGTGGTAAACAAAAATATTGAATAAACAACAATTGAAAAAACCCCACCCAAACATGCAATGAAAGAAAATAATAAACAACAACCATGAAGAGCATGTAAAAAGTGAAAATGTTGAGGGAGAGAGAGAGAGAGAGAGAGAGAGAGAGAGAGAGGAGAGAGAGAGAGGAGAGAGAGAGAGAGAGAGAGAGAGAGAGAGAGAGAGAGAGAGAGAGAGACAGAGAGAGAATACTGCCTGATTTTATTTTCTAAATGTGTCTACATTGTTATAGATCTTTCCATATACATGCTGTTGTTTTGTTTTTTATGCATGTTTTTATTGTGTTTTAAAAAAAATATATTCTGTGCGAAAACCAAATCAATTTCCTTTAAGCGTGCACTGGTTAATTGAAGAATCTTGGAAACTTGAATCTGGAAAGCTGGGCGGGCGCATGCCTCGGAGCGCGGTGTCCAGAACCAACCAGCCGCTGCTGCCTGAGCACGACTGCCGCGTCTGCCTGGCGCTGGACGAAACGGGAATGGCCGGAAAGGGACTGTCCGAGTTTTTTAAATGGGTGAGAGCACTGTGATGGGAGAGAGTGGCAGGGTTTCTGAAAACGTAGAGATTGCGCGTATTTACGCACTAGACCTCTCACCCCCTACTTGAGAGTTAAAGGGTGAATCTCACGCATGATTTGAGATTCTAGCGGGTGATTTGAGAGGTCTAGTGCGTAAATACGCGCAATCTCTACGTTTTCAGAAACCCTGCTCTCTCCATCAATAAATTATCTTCCCTTCTTCTTCTCTTTGGGGCCTACGATCCTTTAACCTTTACCGGATCATGCTTTTGACTACACGGACACGATGGCGGGGGTCTTCCACGACCCCCTACTCAGCAAAGAGCAAATTCCGAGGTGTTTATCCCTGTCCGGATGGCGGGGGTCTCCCACGACCCCTACTCAATGCACTGCAGTGCTCTTTAAAGTAGGGGTCGTGGGAGACCCCCGTCATCCGGACAGGTATATCAAAATTACGCGTCATATTACGTCATTTATATTTTATACACATTAATAAAAATTTAACACACTTAAAGCCATTTGCGTTTTTGACAAAGTCATGAAATTTCATCAAGATTGCTTAAATAGTGTCAGAGATATAACACGTTTTGTGTGTCAAGGGGTCGTGGGCGACCCCAGAAGTCCGATTAAGGTTAAAAGGATGATTTGTGCGTTAACGCAGTCGTTATTTTTCAGTAAGCTAGCGAGGTTGCTCCTATTTCAATGGTCTGCTCACAGCATGCTTTTCTGCCGCATTCTGGCTTCATAAAGTTTGGCCCACTCTAGCCACTTACCCTCCTTTTTCCTGCCTGCTTCTCATCTGAGCCAGCACCACTGCTGTTCTAATTTTAAACTCGCTACCTATGCCAGCAGAGAGAGAGAGAGAGAGAGAGAGAGAGAGAGAGAGATACTCAGATAGAGAGACTGTTATCTCTATCCAGCCAGTAAGGGAGAGGTAACTAAAAGGTCAGAAAGGCCTTGAAGGCAGCAGGAGAAAAAAAAAGGGAGAGGTCTATTTTTGGCAGGCTCACTGCTGCTGGAAAATGGGAAAGCTTAGGGCCTAGGCAGTGAAATCTGGGTCTAACTTTCTGATGCTGAGAATGTGAGCTGTGTGCTAGGCCTATCTAGGCTACTGTCACAAGCTGGAGTCACAGGCCTAGATCTACTGAAATATCCACAAGATTCACTCATGGGTGTAGCTTTTCCTGGTTAACAAGGATTTCCTGTTTTTTGAATTTTACCAGAAAAGGAAGTTCCTTTTTCTTTTTCTTTTTGTGAAGCAAGATCTTTGTGTGTCTACTGTATTTTTTCAAATACTTTAAGATAAGCATTTGTATAAATTGTGGAAAAAGCAAACTAAAGTACCTTCATAAATCAAATTTTTTCTTCAGTTGCAGGGGGGGGTGGGGGGGGCAGGCATTAACCCTGGACCCCGGCCTTTCAGGTTTTTTAATTCTGTGTAGTTGCACCCACGTGATTATTTTCATGAAACTGGAAAAAAAAGGATTTTGAGACAGAGTCAAAAACATGTGGGTGGTTGGGGTGGGGTGGGGTGGGGTGGTGGGGGTGGGGGTGCAAGCAAGGGGCCTTCAACTGTCCAGAACTTGACAAAGGCCTCAGTGTGTTGTCATCATCATCATCATCATCATCATTTTCATCAATATCGTTACTGTTATCAGGTGTCCATTCTGTACAAGCAAGAGAAATTCAACTGCCCAGAGTTCAACAAAGGCCTGTGGTCCTCCTCCTCCTCCTCCTCCTCATCTTCATCATCATCACCATCATCATCAATCATCATCAACATCATCATCATCACCTTCATCATCGTCATCATCACCATCATATCATCATCCTCATCGTCATCGTTACTGTTTTTCAGGTGTCCATCCTCTACAAGGAAGGGAAGTTCCACTGTCCAGAGTTCAACAAGGGCCTCAGCGTGTGGTCAGCCTCCTCCTCCTCCTCCTCATCATCATCATCTTCATCATTACTGTTTTTCAGGTGTCCATCCTCTACAAGGAAGGGAAGTTCCATTGCCCAGAGTTCAACAAGGGCCTCAGCGTGTGGTCAGCCTCGGTGGAGCGGGTCGGCCGGCCAGACTACTGCACCTGGCCGGGCCAGACCGACCAGGACAAGTTTGGCATCATCTGGGACCTCAAGATGCCCCTCAGGTGTCCCCCTTCGGTGCAGAGAGCACTCATCTTGGTGCAGCCGTCCCTGGACCAGGACAACGTGTGCTGTTACACTGAGGTGCGTTCGCACTGCACCCGGTTTTCAACTCCTTGTACCGTAACTCACGGATTACAAGCCGCTTTGTTTTTCAGTCAGAGTTTGCACACACACACCGCACACACACACACACACACACACACACACACACCACACACACACACACACACACACACACACACACACACACACACACACACACACACAACACACACACACACACACACACACCACACACACACACACACACACACCACACACACACACACACACACACACACACACACACACACACACACACAACGCACACACACACACACAACACACACACACACACACACACACACACACACACACACACACACACACACACACACACACACACACACACACCACACAACACACACACACACACACACACACACACACACGGCACTTCGCATCCAACTCGACAGACTGAACAAAATGGCGCAGCGCGCTCCGCTGAAGCATAATCACGGCAATCGCTGCTGTTTTCATTTATTGGCTTTTGTGAGTTGTTTTTTTACATTCAGCAGGTGTTTCAGTGCGGACGCTAATGCCGATTTATCGGTTTAATGACGCAAAGGAGCTGCTTCTCACCTTCTTTTTTTCTAAAGTGCGACGAGTTTCAACTTATGGAGTGAGAAGAAAAGGAACTCATATGGCCTCTGTATTCATATGCACCATGTTATAGCAGGTTGTTTACAGTATGTCACAACACTGTCGCACATAAGTCATTTATGTGCCAAAATGACGCAAAAGATTCTTACTCCAAACTACACATTTTGCTTCAAAATGATTCATTTTTTTAAGTTGAAACTACTCAGGTTAGGTTAGGTACATTATAGTCACAGAGGCGTCTCTGTGAAATTCAGGTTGCTCCCACATGGAGAGCACGTCGCAGCCAGAGGCGCGCCACCCAATTTAAAAAAAATAAATAAATTTGCATGCGATTTTTGTGTGACTGATGAGGAAGGAAGGAAGGGGGGTAAATTTTGACCAAATGACAACTTTTTCATTGCCACTGGGTTTAACGTGTGCTAAGTGCATGAGCACACAGGATCTCGGTTTATCGTCTCATCCTGGAAAGACTCCATGTTCAGACCCCGTAAGGCCTAGTGGCAAAGTGAGAGGAAAAATCCCATGTACCTCCAGGCTGGAACTCGGGTTTACTTGACACGAAGCGAACGTGCTACGGTACCACAAAGTGACCCGACGGTGTCCGCAGGAAATGACCTTGTCTCACCCTGCGTGACTTCATGTTATAGCAGGTTGTTTACAGTATGTCACAACACTGTCGCACATACAAGTCATTTATGTGCCAAAATGACGCAAAAGATTCTTACCCCAGACTACACATTTTGCTTCAAAGCGACTCATTTTTGAAGTTGAAGCTACTCTGGCCAACGTTTTAGCTTGACATAGATTTATAATAAATCGAAATATCGCTCTTTTAACACGGTGTTGTTGATTTTATTTCGTCTTGTCTGAATTGAAGCTACTCAGCTAGAGGTTAGGAGGTAGGCAGGTCTACAAAATGTTGACAGGAAGTGACCTGACGGTGTCCACAGGAAATGACCCTGTCTCACCCTGCGTGGCAGAAGGGCAAAATGACACAGCAAACATTCTTACCCCAAACTACACATTTTGCTTCAAAACGACTCATTTTTAAAAAGTTGACAGGAAGTGACCTGATGTGTCCACAGGAAATGACCCTCTCTCACCCTGCGCGGCAGAAGGGCACGGAGGATCGGGAGGTGTACGCAGCCGACGGGCTGCCGGTTCACCTGATTGGCCACGGCAGTCACAAGGACCCCACCAAGGACATCTGGTTCTGCTACGAGTGCGGCGAGGAGCTGGCCCACTACCTCAGGAACGTTCTGCACATCGGTGAGACTGGCTAAAACGAACGCCGTTGTTACTGCAGGGCTGCCAACCGTCCCCCCCCCTAAGGGGTATTTGTCCCTGGAAACAGTCAAAAATGGCACCCTGTCCCTGGAATCCACTTTTCTGTCTGGTGTCCCTGGAAATTGAGTAGAATATTAAAAGAAATTGTAGAACAATCACTTGTCTTGTTTGCTGGCCTTGCTATTGAACACAGGAACACCCAACACAACACTGAAGATGTTTCCTAACACGCATGTTACACATAGGTTACTGAACAGCAAGGGACCTTGAATATTGAAGCACATTGGCACCCCAAAAAACATCAAGAATACAGAAAAAAACAGTCACAGAAATGTTGCTAGATCATGAAATAATTGGAAGTTAATGCTCGTTTTGACCCTGATGTATGACATTGCAATGTTTGTCCCTGGAAATAAGTCTGTGTCCCTGGTTTTTCTGTAGTTTGTCCCTGGAAACTGCAACAGAGGGTTGGCAGCCCTGTTACTGCCCCTGTTTTGTGAACTGTCACTGTTCTTCATTTTGGGAGGTAAGAATAGGCCCTGTTTTATGCATGTCACAAAGGAATCCCAAATATTGCGCATGAAATCTATTCTCCACCCAGGTAAGCTTAATGGTAAATTTTGGCTGAGGAATGGCTAGCGTTGAAAGGGTTAATTTTGGGAGGTAAGGATTGGCCTAATGTTAACATGACAGAGGAATTCCCAATATAGCAGATACTTTTTCTTTCTTCTCTACCCAGTTATATTGAATGGTATTTTGGGGCTGAAAAATATCTGGCGGTGAAAGGGTTACTCCAAGGTAAGACTACACAGACCTGTCAACCCGTACGATTTTGGCGTATTTTGTACGCCAATTTACCCAAACTACGACCAGTACGTCGGGTGAATAAAAAATACGACATAAAAAAATCGTAGTGAAATTGTTTTTTAAGCAGTTCGATCCCTGAAACGATCGTTCGTTCGAAATCGGCGATTTAGCATAACTGAAGTGTTGGAGCGCAGCCACGACTTGCAAGCGAATCTCGCTTGGCCAAATCTCGCGGCACTAGAAGGTTTGTGATGCGCGCCAAGTTGGTTTATCAACACGCACCGAAGTGAAGAGAATTTCCGAAAATGTTGAAACGCAAAAGCGACGAGCCTCCTGACGTAGGCAAAACAAAGAAGCCACCAGCAAGATCACAAATATTTCTTAGGAGATATTTAACTATCCCTGGAATTTGAGAGTCGACGCGAGGAAAGACTTACGAACATTGTATTGCAGCTACTGTCAAGTCGACTTCTCCATTGCCTGGAGTTCTGGAAAGTTTGACATTGAGCGACACTGCAACAGGAAAATGCATCAAGATCGTGTAATATACTTGTATATTAGAAATAGAGTTGTTCTTAGAGTACACCACTTTTTCCAAGAATACACCACTTTCCATGAAAAAAAAATACTCCCAACTGAAAACTCGGGGTTGGCAGGTCTGACTACAACAACAACAGCAACAACCAAACCATATCGTCTCATGAGAATGATGCTTTGTTTGTCTCACTTTGGTTCTGACCCACGCACTGCTAGGTGATTGGTATCGTAATCAACTTTGGTGGAGGGGAGTTAATTAGAAAGAGAGTATTCACCCTTTGTTCAATTTCGTCTCATCCCGGAATGTTTTATTTGGATCCAGGCGAGGAAGAGTGCGGCTGCAACAAAGAAGTCTCCTATGACATCGCGGAGAAGAGCTGCCCGGACTGAATTTGGATCTACTACTCTTCAAAATTGGAAATAATGCTAGATTCTACTCATTTTCAGTGAACATTGTTTGATGGTTTAATGAATAAAACTACACATTTTGCACCAGAACTACTCATTTCAGCGATCCAGACTACTGAAGACTTGTGTAGGGGGTATAAACAGGTCTGCGGCTTAAGCCAGGGTAAGGCAACAACAACAACAAACAATATTGTCTCATCCCGAAATGTTTTATTTGGATGCAGGCGAGGAAGAGTGCGACTGCGACAAGGACGTTTCCTACGACATCGTGGAGAAGAACTGCCCGGACTGCGGCAAGCTGACCAAGGGATCCATGGCGGCGGCCGACCTCCCCCTGAAGTACAACGACGTGATGATCGTGGCCACCCAGCGGTCCTTCCAGTTCTGCGTGCCCATCGGGGAGTTCTCGCTGGCCATGGCCGAGCAGAACCTGACCGTAGCCATCAACACCACCAGAGAGGAAGGTAGGTTGTATATGGGAACGCAGAAGAAGAAGAAGTGTTGTATTTTGTTTTAGTACAGTGGAACCTCCCTTATAAGACCTCATTTTGGATGATTTTTGGAGGTCTTATAAGGGAGGGGTCTTATAATGGAGGTAATTTTAATTCTTATAAAGAAGGGCAATATTTCGGAGAAGTAGGTCTTATGTGGGAGGTCGTATAAGGAAGGTTCCACTGTACTTTCGTTTGTAATGCTGTTATGCCATAAGGTATTGCTTTAAAGGGGGGGGGGGGGGGTCTTTCATACCCGGCCTTCTGGAAGTTATGTGCTTGTAACTTCCTCTAATCTGTCACTCTGTTTGACTCAGTCTTTTCCCTTTGCTTACTGTCAGCTACTGTGTTTCTGCCTTACCGGCCCATTCTCCTCCCTTTTTTCAAGAAACCCTTTCAAACTGATTTCCTCCAGCCGAAGTCGGACTTGCTGGGCCTAACTGTTTTGTTTTAGTTATGCGCATAACGGCAGCATCTGCGCTCATGATTGATAGGAAACTGTCTGAGCGATCAAAGAAGAAGAAGAAATTTGTGTTCACAAGCCTTGGCTGTAATGGTTAGGGAAAAAGTTTGATCACGTTAGCCCTCTTCTCCGTTCTTTGCACAAGCTTCCTATCGCAGACATAATTGAGTATAAATTAAACACCCTTTGCTATAAATCTTTTCCCATATGGCTTCAGCCGGGAGGACGTAAAACAAAACTTTCGTATAAATCTATCCATAAAGCTGCTCCATCTTACCTCTGCGACAATATTTCCATCTATACGCCAGCTCGCACTTTACGTTCAGTTTCTGACCCGCTTTCTCTCCAGATCCCTAGGTATAAGCTTTCAACTGTTGGTCGGCGCTCTTTTGCTGTCTCAGGACCGACATCTTGGAACAAACTTCCTCTTTCCCTCCGTCAGCGACCGACCCTCTCTGCTTTCAAATATAACCTCAAAACCCACCTGTTCCCCCGTCATTGAGGCTCCACTCTCTTTCTCTTCTCTCTCTTGCCTTTAGGTCTGTTTCTGCTGTATACCATTTATGTTATACGTGTGTGTTCGCTTTGTATTGCATTTTTGTTTGAATGCGTTATGAATGCTAACGTGTGTGTGCGCTTTGATTTGATTTCTATCAAGATTCAGCACAGTATAAATACTGTATGTTGTTGTTGTTGTTAGGCACTTTTGTGTCCTGTCTCTAGTTCCATGGCGTCAAGCCGACACCCACATTCCGGTGTGTAAGGAGCTCAAAGAAGAACATTATTGAAAAGATTTTCTATTGATAAAAAAACAAAAAAACGCTGCCAAGGATAGACTGCCAAATTGGAAAAATACTAGAAGGATAGTAAAAAATGTAGATCCAAGAACAATGACAGATTATGAAAGAAGTGCCACAGAATTTCCAGAAGGAGGGGAAACTATCAGTTGTACTAGAAAAACGTCCTTCAAGGTATCCTAGAGAGGTGGGGGCGGGGGGGGGGGGGGGGGGGACAATGCAGGAAGGAACTTGGTGAGATGGAGGTATGGTGTTTAAATTTTGACCAGGTGACAACTTTTTCGCTACCACAGGGTTTAACGTGTACTAAGTGCATGGGCACACGGGACCTCGGTTTATCGTCTCATCCGAAAGACTCCACATTCAAACCGTAAGGCAGTAAGCGCAGAGTGAGAGGAAAAATCCCATATACCCAGATTCGAACTCGGGGGTTTATTGCATACGAGGCGAACGTGTTACCTCTGTGCCACTCTACACCTCAACTACACGCATGCTTGGCGAAAGCTACGAGTGAGTAGAAACTGTATGGGTTGAGAGAATAAGTTTAAATTTTCGGTAAAGTCAAGATGTGCCACCCCCCTACATTTCTCGGTTAATTGTATTTTTCCGTTTTTGCCTTTCTTACCATACATAAAGCTGTATTTTAGGAACATTTCCACCAAATTATCTTTTTGGAATACTAACCCTAGCCCTAACCCTAGCCCTACCCCCCACCCTATAAGACGGAAAAACGCAACGAACCACAACTGTGACAAATCGCGGTGTACTGCAGTACATAGTGGGGGGGGGTAGGGTTTAGGGTTAGGGCTAGGGTTAGGGTTAGGGTTAGTATTCCAAAAAGATAATTAGCTGAAAATGTTCCTAAAATACAGCTTTATGTATGGTAAGAAAGGCAAAAACGGAAAAATAGAATTAACCGAGAAATGCAGGGGGGGGGGGGGGTGGCACATCTTTACCTTTACCAAATTTTCTTCATTACATGCATACTAGTTTAGTACATACTGTTATTGTCATCCCTTATCAGGATTTCCGTGGTTTTGGCACTGCCGGCCGCGGTTTGTACTTCATGAGGCAGCGCTATCTTATTCTCAAATGGTATTCTTAAACGGTTTGTTTTCATACTGCGCCTTCGGAAACGAAAAATTGCGGCCATGTTTGTTTTTTCTTCCGAGTTTAGAGCTCTCTAGACTCTTACTTTCACTGTTTCAGAGATTGTTTTGGTGACAGTGATTTTGATTTGGGTTTTAAATGAGTCGATTTAGAGGATATGATCGCGGGAGACTACGATGATGTGAGAACTTTGAACTTTTCCGCGAGAAATCGGGTAGCGAATGATCGCAATGATGCCGAGTTTTGTGGGGTCCGACTCGATGTCGACTCCGAGTCATGGCGAGTGTTGTTCGTCCGCGGATTGGACTCTGGAGTATTCTGATGCCTGCTGATGCCTGCTTATGTTCATGTTTTATTCATCATCCTCAGGAGCGGCCCCAATGCCCCCCAACGACGTGATCCTGATCGCGGACATCACCTCCATCCACGGCTTGGAGAGAGCCATCATCGTGGTGGTGCCCGACGTCAACCCTCCCCCGCCCCTCCCCTCCCACTACCGGGGCTTCCTCTACCCAGAACCCTCCTCCTGGCTCCCGGACCCCAAGGAAGTGCAAGCCGCGAAGAAGAAGAAAACGGAAGAAGAGGAGGCTATGCGAGAAGAAGCAGTGGACCCGGATTTTGTGAAGCGCAACCCTCAGCTGAAGGCGGCGATAGAGAAGGGAGAAGATGTGTCCTTGAACGCTTACGGGGAGATAGAGGAGGAGGAGGGAGAGGTGGGGGAGAAGAAAACTTCAGAGGGAGAGGCTGAAGCTATGGAAACCGGCGACGAAAAGACGGACGCGGAAAACGGAGCGAAAGACAACGGAGGAGACGTTTCGTCCTCTTCCACAGCGGTGATGATGACCAACGTTTCTTCTTCTTCGTCTCCGCCGGCTCAAGACTCGGAAATGACGGAGAAATCGCCCGGTCACTCCGCCGCGGCGAAAAGAAAGGCCGAAAATGGAGCGGAGGAGGAGGAGGAGGGCTGCACTCCAGCATCAGAGGGTGGTGGTGGTGGCACTCCACGATTTGAGGGTCCCACTGTGCAGCCTCAGCCGCAGCAGCCTGAAGCGCAGTACACGTACAACGATTCGTTCAGCAGGCAGGAGATCGAGGCGGCGTTGCAGTCGCTGCACAAGCAGTCTCGGCAGGACGTGTTCTACATCGGGTCGCGCGCCGTGTGCCAGATGATCCTCATCCATCTGGGGGAAAACACGCGTCCGCCACCACCATCGCCATCGCCGCCACCGAACGGAGGTGAGGACAACGACCACTGTCAGGAAACCATGGAGATCAACGACTAGCGGAGCGTTGAATGAACATTCCAGATCATTTTGGACAGTGTTGTTGATTCTGTCTTTGAATTTAGGGGATCAGAATCCGCACACGCAAAGAAACCTATGTTTCTAGATTTTTAGGGACTCGTGTATGTGTGTGTGTGCATGAGTGCAACTTTTCATGGTATACAAGGATTTCCTGTTTTTGAATGTTACCACAAAAGGAAGATCCTGTTTTTTAAATTTGTCCAACAAGATCTTTGTGTGTCTACTGTGTTCTTCAAACCCTTTGAAATAAGCATTTGTATACATTATGTGAAAAGCAAACTAAAATACCTTCATAAATCATTTTTTTCTTCAGCTGCAGGGGGACATTACCCCTGGACCCCGGCCTTTTAGGGTTTTTTCATTTTGTGTAGTTGCAACCATGTGTGCATGTGTGTGTATGTATTTTGTGAGTGTGTGCGCGAGTGTGAGTGCGCCCACGGCCGTTCTTCCTAGCAGGTGTGTGTGTGTGCGTGAGTGTTGTGTGTGTGTGTGTGGGTATATGTGCTTGCATGTGTATGAGTGTGAGAGATTGTATTTGGCTAGAGAGGGGGGGGGGGGGAAGTGAGCGCATGTGAGTTTGTGTATGTGAGTGCGTGTGTGCGCGCGCACGCACGCGCGCGTTTGTACAAGTGTATGTTTGTATAAGTGTGTGTGCGTTTTCAGTGAGAATGTGTTTTTCTGTGTGTTTGATGAAATGTGTGTGGGTCTGTGTGTGCATATGTCTGTGTGCAAGAACGCGTTCACTCGCGTGCGTGCAGGTGCGTGCGTGTGTGTCTGTTGTGCGTGTGCGTGTGTGTGTGTGTGCGTGTCTGTATGTCTGTTAGTGTTTCAATGCTGATTGTAAAGCGCTTTGTGCTCGATAAAAAGCGCTATATAAGTGTCCGTTTATTATTATTATTATATTTTAGGGAGTCTCTATTTATGTGTGAGTGCTTTAAAAACAATTTTGTATAACATTTATTGAAACAGTGTGCATCAGGTGAAAATCCGCTACATTTAGTGAAGCATTGATCTGAATTCCAGTGCATCAGATGGTAGTTTTTTGGTTTTTTTTTTTTTTTTTTGCTGTCCCATCTTCTGGGCTGTACAGTGGCGTTGCTCCCACGCCGCTCGTTCCGAATCCCAATTCGCAGCTACACCCGGGTTTGTTCAAGTCGCAGAAACCGAGACCAGCAGTCCAAGGGGAGAGAATTTATGTTAGGCCGTCAGGAGGCAACCAACCGAGGAGACACTGCACTTCTGCTGAGTCACTTCGGTGGAGTTCAGTGGAGCCTGTTCAGGACACCACCTACTAAGCCCCCTACTGACGACACTATTCTCTTAGTCGCGGAGCCAGCGTGAGTGAGGTCCTCCTCCGAGGGCGCCACCACGACCGTCCACCGACAGCTCCCCAGAACACACTGATCCCAATGACTTTGACCCGAACGCACCAAGGCATAGACTGGATTGGAAACCGAAACTGAGGTCACCACGAGAGCAGGGCATGCAAAGCCACAGAATTTGAGACATTGTTTTTAATTTTATGATTGATGGAAAATGAGGCCGATGATAACGATGATGATGATACTATGGAGTTCCGTATCGGTCTGAGACTGCATGGCAGGGCTGTACTCTACGCTTCCTTTCATAATGATATCCCGGCGTTAACCAGGCCCGAGAACTACAGACACCTGCAGTGTTGGTCTTGCAATTAGAGCAACACTCTCAGAATCGCATCCGTTAAGCGGATGAAACTCGACTGTGTGGTTTCAGTCTTCCCATTGAGCCCATAGCCACTCACTCTGGGTAGGAGTCGGTCCAGGACCGAAAAAACCCTCGCCTCTGATGGGATTCGAACCCCAGACCTCCCAGCCAGTAGTCCGCGACGCTAACCACTACACCACGGCGGCTGGTCAGATGGTAGTTTTGATTGTCAGAGATGCACATATGTGTGTCAAAATTAACACTGTTGCAAAGAATACATGCACATTCAGGACTCCCAGGGACCCCCATTTGTGGGGTCTATGAAGCTCGAAACATGCTACAGGACCCTCTAAAAGAATGTGCAGGGGGTCCCAGGGATGCAGTAGAAAAATTCTTTTTAGCATTCGCTGTGCCACTGGGACCCTCTATCCCGCCTCTAGGACCCTCTATATTGTAAGTGAAGGAGTCCCTGGGACCCCTTGTTTTGCGGGACAATTGGCAGCCCTGACGTTTTGTATGATTGCGCTCAAAGGAGACTCAGACGCTCAGTTCGGACCCAGACACGCTCAAAACATTGTTTCTTGATATATGTAGCCACAGTGTGCAAGGTCCATGCCTGTAACCTACATTCTCCAAGATAAAGTGAGCATTCATAATTGTTTTTTTTAAAAATCACTCTCATGTTGCCGCAGATCTTAGTGGCAGGGATCAACTGTCCATTAGTCTCACAGAACGTGACTTGTGCGATGTACAAAATCCTAGAACCAGCTGTGATGTCAAAATAAGACAAAGGGTAAAGGTCAAGATGTGCCACCCCCCCCCCCCCCCATACCTATCTTGGTTAATTGTATTTTTCCGTTATTGCCTTTCTTACCATACATAAAGCTGTATTTTGGGAACATTTTTAGGTAATAACCTTTTTGGAATACTAACCCTATCCCTAACCTGGGGGGTAGGGTTAGGGTTAGGGATAGGGTTAGTATTCCAAAAAGGTTAATTAGCTGAAAATGTTCCTAAAATACAGCTTTATGTATGGTAAGAAAGGCAAAAACGGAAAAAATAGAATTAACCGAGAAATGCAGGGGGGGGTGGGGGTGGCACATCTTTACCTTTACCAGACAAAGTGACAGGCTTTTTAACTTTAGGAACTTGTCTTACGATGACATCACGGCTCTTTCGTCTCCAAACGAGACTTCATGGAAGCAGACGACACACAAGCGAACAGCGACATGCTTTTTTTGGGGGCAAATTATAAGCCGTCGGCCTGATCACGTTCAGATTTATGTGTGTTTGTGACTTCCAATAAACCCAGAGTTTATGATCCAATTGGATTTGGATCATTTTGCACACTTTTTATTTGTATTTGATTCTGCTTTAAGGAAGCAAAGCTTGTATGATTATATTGTGAAGAAATGGGTGAGTGTATGTATGTATGTGTGTGTAGAATATGATTATGTTAGTAATATATCGAGTGGTGAATGCCAGAGCTGCCTATCTGTGTTCTTTATTCCTTTTGAGATAGACCGTTCTGGCAGGCACCCCTCGATATACTGGTAGTTCTTTTTGAATGATTGTTTTAAGGAATGGATGCTCTCTTTTGTCTTTTTTTTTTTAAGGAGCGCATTATTTTCAAGGAAAGCATGCTTTGTAAGATTATTTCCAAGGGTTGTATGTACTATTTTTTATAAGGATACTTTTAAGGAATAGACAGTTGTGTGTGTGTGTGTGGTTTTTAAAGATTAGTCTGTAAAATGGATGCATGTTTTTGAGATATTCGCTAAGGAAGAGATGCTTCATTTTGTTCACTTACAAGAATGTTTCAGTGGCGAAAACTGTGGTGATTGTATTATAGTTTTGCATGTAAAAAAAATAAGGCAGCAAGTATATATATATACCATGTACATACTGTCCCAGTTCTGGAGTTTAACCCTTTCACCGCCAATGTCGCATTCATGCACCACATTACCACTCATGTCCCTAAAAGGCATCAAATGCGGGCTTGTTATACGAAGACCCTATTTTCTTAATTTTGGGAGGTAAAGGATAGGCCTAATGTTATACACATCACAGAGGAATTCCTAATATTGCAGATCATTCGTTTTTTCTCTACCCAGTTAAGCTTAATGGTATTTTTTTGTGTGCTGAAAGTGGCTGGCGGTGAAAGGGTTAAATTACTAACCACAGCATGATAAGCGGCAAAATGAACCTGTTTGTGTGTGTAGGTGGTGTCAAGATTCTGTGTTCTGTAAAGAAACACCTTTTTCACCTTATAAAAAAAAAAGTGAGAAAGAATGAGTCTTCTTCTTTGATCGCTCAGACAGTTTCCTGTCAATTATGAGCGCAGATGCGTCATGCTGCCGTCATGCGCCTAAGTAAGAAATAGTTAGGCCCAGCATGTCTGACTTCGGCTTGAGGAAATCTTTTTGGAAGAGTGTCTTGAAAAAAGGCGGGAGAATTTTTGTGAGACTGATGAGGAAGGAAAGGAAGAGGGGTAAATTTTGACCTAATGACATTTTTTTCGTTGCCACTGGGTTTAATGTATGCTAAGTGCATGGGCACACGGGACCTCGGTTTATCGTCTCATCCGAAAGACTCCACGTTCAGACTGTAAGGCCTAGTGCAAAGTGAGAGGAAAAATCCCCTGTACCCAGGTTCGAACTCGGGTTTACTTGACACGAAGCGAAAGCGCTACCACTGTGCCACTCTACACTGTTTGTGTTCAGCAACAAACAAAGAAACTTTCCTGACTGTTCTGCGACCTGAACAAGCCGGGGTGTAGCTGCGAATTGGGATTCGGAATGAGCGGCGTGGGAGCAACGTATGACCCAGAAGATGGGACAGCAAACCCCCCCAAAAAAACACCCCACCTTTCCTGACTGTTTTAAAGAAAAAACAAAACTATATCAAATTCAGAGTTGTGACATCAAAAGTTATGACATCATCATCAGTGACATCATAATTATTGCACATAGTAGACTCCCTGTTCTCAGGGAAGGGGTTCACATGGCCTATTTTCCATTCCTTTTATAGTTTGTGCCTTTTGTTAACTTTCTAAGAAGCAAAAACATAACCCCAGATATGATGACTTTTTCTATACTAAGTACCGGTGGCATAATCTGATTCTAACATGTGCTTTTGGGGTGATATTGTTTTGATGAAATTATATCCAAAATGAAGTGAAATGAGATTAATTAAACACAGAGAAAATTTACACTTAAGTGCATCTTTAATGTTGTCATATTTTTGTGTGTGAGTGACTCTCTGGCCTCTCTCCCACTAATCTCACGCACATGTATGAATGACTACAACATGCACGCACACGCACACACACACACACACACACTGACACAAAATGCTGTTGGACAATTTTATTCACCAATTCATCAAATCACCAATGCGGACAATTTTATTCACCAATTCATGTTAATGCACGCACGGACACACACACACACACACTTGACACAAATGCATCACCAATGCGCGCACGCACACACACACACACTGACACAAAATGCTGTTGGACAATTTTATTCACCAATTCATCAAATCACCAATGCACGCACACACACACACACACACTGACACAAAATGCTCTTGAACAATTTTATTCACCAATTCATCAAATCACCAATGCGCGCACGCACACACACACACTGACACAAAATGCTCTTGGACAATTTTATTCACCAATTCATCAAATCACCAATGCACGCACACACACATACACACACACAGTGTTGTTATTTTGTTCTCTTGAGGACAGGATGCACAAAAGCTGTAATGCTTATTCCTTTTATCCTCAATAAAGATCATTTTCACTTGACTTCACTTGACACACACACACACTGCACTCGCACATACACACTCACGCTGACAATTTATTCAGTATCAAGACCTCAAACATTTCGTTTCCTAGTAACAAACATAGAAACATCTACTACAATGTACATATGTAGGCATAAACAAAAAAAAAGGATGCCACTGAGGGGGTTCTGTTGATCGGCATTAGAAGAAAAGTTCAGTAACATGATTCAGAACGGGGTCAGTTTGAAGGGGATGTTATCATTAACCCTTTCACCGCCAAAGTCGCATTTTAGCACCAGTGATTTAACACCTATGTCACTAAAAGGCATCAAATTGGGGTCTATTATCCAAAGACCCTACTGTCTTAGTTTGGGGAAGTAAGGATAGAAATTGTATATATGTCACAGTGATTTAACACCTATGTCACTAAAAGGCATCAAATTGGGGTCTATTATCCAAAGACCCTACTGTCTTAGTTTGGGGAAGTAAGGATAGAAATTGTATATATGTCAGTGATTTAACACCTATGTCACTAAAAGGCATCAAATTGGGGTCTATTATCCAAAGACCCTACTGTCTTAGTTTGGGGAAGTAAGGATAGAAATTGTATATATGTCAGTGATTTAACACCTATGTCACTAAAAGGCATCAAATTGGGGTCTATTATCCAAAAACCCTACTGTTTTAGTTTTGGGAAGTAAGGATAGAAATTGTATATATGTCAGTGATTTAACACCTATGTCACTAAAAGGCATCAAATTGGGGTCTATTATCCAAAAACCCTACTGTTTTAGTTTTGGGAAGTAAGGATAGAAATTGTATATATGTCAGTGATTTAACACCTATGTCACTAAAAGGCTTCAAATTGGGGTCTATTATCCAAAGACCCTGTTGTCTTAGTTTTGGGAAGTAAGGATAGACCTTATTTTATATACGTCACAGAAGAATCCCCAATACTGCAGATGGATTTTGTTCTCTACCCAGGTAAATTTAATGAACATTTTTGGCAGAAATATGGCTGGCGGTGAAAGGGTTAAGAAAACTTAACTTTCATGTTAGAGGATGGGTGTGTGGGTGTGATAATGAAGGAGATGCGCAGTGGAGGGACGAGAGGGGGGGAATCAAATATGTGATGACAAGAAACCTTAAATGTTGTTACAATGGAACCTCCTTTACCAGACCTTCAAAAAATCATCCCAAATGAGAACTTATACGGGAGGGTTTTTATTATTTTGCAAGAGTGAATGCCCTTGGAGGGTGGGGGAAGATGGTTCAGTACTGACCAGACAGGGGGATAACTCTCGCCAATAACCCCGACTTGATGCCACTAAATGGCTGCCTTTCGCAAGAGTGAATGCCCTTGTCAGTACGTGCCAGCAAGAGCAATTACTCTCATGTCAAGGGCGTTAATAACCCTAGTTGCAGAGGCCTATAAGGGAGGGGTTTTATAAGGGAGGTAATTCTAATACTTACAAAGAAGGGCAATCTCTCAGAGAAGTAGGTCTTATGTAGGAGGGAGTCTTATAATGAGAGGTCTTAAAAGGGAGGTTCCATTGTGTATTACAAAAAAACAACCCTGGATCAGTTTGATTGGGAGGTTTTCGGTTGTTAGATGCCACGAAGAAAGAAATGGAATCAGAACCCGGGTCAGTTTGATTGGGAAGTTTACGGTTGTTAGATGCCACAAAGAAAGAAATGGAATCACTATCGGGTCAGTTTGATTGGGAAGTTTACGGTTGTTAGATGCCACAAAGAAAGAAATGGAATCACTATCGGGTCAGTTTGATTGGGAAGTTTACGGTTGTTAGATGCCACAAAGAAAGAAATGGAATCACTATCGGGTCAGTTTGATTGGGAAGTTTGCGGTTGTTAGATGCCACAAAGAAAGAAATGGAATCACTATCGGGTCAATCTGATCGGGAAGTTTGCGGTTCTTAGAAGTCAAAAAGTAAAAACGGAATCAGAATCGGGTCAATCTGATCGGGAAGTTTTCGGTGACTAGATGATCGTCGTGAAAGATGATGACCACGTTCACTTCAAACTCTGAAACAAAGCAAATAAATAAAAATTATTAAAAAAATGTATAGGAGTAGAAGTAGTGCTAGCAGTAATAGCTGTTGTCTACTATTGTTATATCAATTAATGTGAGAGAAATAGACATATACCGTATTTTTCGGACTATAAGGCGATACTTCTTTTCCTAGACTGAGACCCCTGCGCCTTATAATGTGACTGATAATATAGTAAGAAACTATAATAACAAAATCTTTATAATGCATTTTGTGTAAAATTTGGGCGCTGCGCCTTATAATCAGGTGCGCTTTGTAGTCCGTAAAATATGGTACTATGATATAGGCATGTGAGTGTGTGTGTGTATGTGTGTGTGTGTGTGCTTGCAAAGTGTGTGTGTGTTAGTGGGAGTATGCGTGTATGCAAAGTGTGTGTATATATATATATATATGTGTGTGTGTACGTGTGTGTGTATGCCTGCAAAGTGTGTGTGTGTTTGTGTGAGTATGCGTGTGTGCAAAGTGTGTATATATACATGTGTGTGAGAGAGAGAGAGAGAGAGGGAGATAGAGATAGAGAGGCAAAGTTGTTCAACACATTTTTGGAGTCGCATACTCTACAAACTGACATACAAATAGACAGACACACGGACACACAGATAGACAAACAACTTTATTTAACCCTTTCATCGCCAGCCATTTATCAGAAAGAAAACACATTCCATTCAACTTACCTGGGTAGAAAAAAATGTGTCTGCAACACATCAGGGATTCCTCTGTGACACGCATAAAATAAGGCTAATCCTTACCTCCCGAAATGAAGATAATAGGATCTTTGGATGATGGACCCAGGTCCCAGGTTTGAGGCCTTTTAGTGACATGGGTGTTAAATCACTGGTGCAAAAATGCGACATTGACGGCGAAAGGGTTAAGGTTGTTGGTGGAGAGGGTGGGACGCGTAAAGTGACGGAGGAAGTAGATGGGGATGGGAAGATTGCGACGGACAGACAAACACACAGACAGATGCATACATTATATGTCGGACATGAAAGTGGATGAAGATCAAAAAAGAGGAGATTTTTTCAGCCGAGAAATCCTTCCACCCGGATTTTCACCTAACGTCTGAAGTTTTGTTGGGGGGGGGGGGGCAGAACGTTCCCCCCCAAATTTTTCCAGCCGAGTTTTCAGCTAACTAACGTCCGAAGTTTTGTTCAGCGGGGAGGGGGGCTAATCTATTCCAAAAATTTGGGTGCCACAAATATCCTTCCACCCACATTTTCAGCTAACATCGCTACTCTTGTTGAGCGGGAGGTACTCATTTCGCCTTCCTTCGCACAAATGAAGCGAGTGAGCTAAAGCGACTTCCGGTTAACCAGTTTGAGAATCACCAAATAGAGACTTGTAGATATAAGAATACGGCAAGATCGGTCCTTTACTTCTATACAAACTTTTTTTGTTTTCCGGCGGAAGTTTTGAATAAAATTCCACGGATTTTTCGCGAAAAGCGGAATTCTTTCATGCCTGATATGTGCAAATAATACACACTTACAAACCAACCTACCGATTTTAAAGTTGTTGGTGGAGAGGGTGGGGCAGGTGAAGAGGCGGGGGAAGATCATGTAAATGGGGATGGGCAGATTGCGGCACACATCACCATCGGCAATCTGGATGTTCTGGATCTCCGTGGCTGAAAGTTAAGAATACGCATCGCGTCAACTCATTCTTCTTCTTCTTCGCCGTCGTCGTTTTCCTGTCATCATAATGAGCGCAGATGCGTCATGCTGCTGTTCAGGGAGAAAGGTGGCGGAGTGGTTAAGACGTTCGCCTGCCAAATGTCATGCGTGACTGCAGCGTGAGTGACCCCGGGTTCGAATCCCAGCTCCCTCGCCCTGTCTTTCTAGTTTGACAGGAAAATCGAACTGAACATCAAGTTCTTCGGATGGGGACTTAAAGCTAGTCTGACTGTGTACTTTACGCACGTAAAAATCCTACGGCAGTTGAAAGTCGGTATGGCCAAATTGATATCTAGGTTTTCCAAGTGTGACCACACCCCCTCCTCACCCTGTGCCCCCCCCCCCAATTTTTTATTTATTTTTTAAATTGGGTAGGTGCTGTACTTGCGGTGACACGCTCTCCGGGGGAGAGCAGCCAGAATTTCACAGAGATAAGTCTCTGTGACTAGAATATACCGAATACCAACTAAGAAATGGTCTTCGTCTACAGAAGACAGAAGAAAAAAGGCAGGAGAATATGGATGGACCAGCGAGGCAGAAAGATAGTATAGATGACAGTAAGCTAAGGGAAAAGGCAGAGTCAAAGAAAGTGACAGATTAGAGGAAGTTACAAGCACAGAACTTGTGGGGGAACAATTTGTACAAAGGGCACCCCACCCCACCCCCCAGTATCCCCACCGTTCCTGGGGGGATACCGGGGGGTCCATCGTATAAATAGTTCCCCCACCTTCTGGTAGTTCTGTGCTTGTAACTTCCTCTAATCTGTGACTTTCTTTGACTGTGCCTTTTCCCTTCGCTTACTGTCATATACTATCTTTCTGCCTTTCCCGATCTGGGGGGTGCGCCTTATATTCGGAAAAATATGGTATTCTTATTTTCGTAGAAAATGCAAAAAATGACAAATGCAATGATCTTACACCGGCTCTAGTGATGCAGCCATTGGGATTGGTTGGCTTGGACCTTCCCCAATGCCAAATCTCATCAAATCCCTTTGGCCGACAGAGTGGGGATGTACCCTGGGCAAGGCTTCTCCACTATAAACAAACTGTAGCCCAGACCGCCGGAATAGCAGCTGCCCCCCTCTGCTATCTGGCAGTCATTGTTGGAAACGACAGACAGGCAATAGCAACAACTAAGCGTGACAAATTAATCCGTGAAAATCACTGAAATAGCCAACACTAAAGCGTTACACTAATACTGTCTTTGCTCCCCGTGGGGATACCAGGGGGTGTGTGGGTGTCTTTCGCATAAATAGTTCCCCCACCTTCTGGAAGTGCTGTGCTTGTAACTTCCTCTAATCTGTCACTGTCTTTGACTCTGCCTTTTGTTTTCCCTTTGCTTACTGTCATCTACTATCTTTCTGCCTTACCAGGTCCATTCTCCTGCCTTTTTTCACAAAATACTTTAAAAAACATCCCCACCCCACCCCTGTGAGGATACCGGGGGGTCTTTTCTATAAACAGTTCCCCCACCTTCTGGAAGTTCTGTGCTTGTAACTTCCTCTAATCTGTCACTCTCTTTGACTCTGCCTTAAATTCCCTTTGCTTGCTGTCATCTGCTATCTTTCTGCCTACTATCAGGTCCATTCTCATGTCTTTTTTTGTTGTAGAAACACTTTCAAAAAACATTTCCTCCAGCCCAAGTCGGACTTGCTGGGCCTATCTATTTCTTAGTTAGGCGCACTAACGGCAGCATGACGCATCTGCGCTGTCTGAGTGATCGAAGAAGAAGAAGTTTTTTTGCTTTGATTCTAATATTTTCTTTATGTTGACACTCGGTTTTGTGTCTTTGGTTTAGGTTGATCGAAGCATATAGTTATTTAAATCCGTCAATATGCACTTTTTCTTATACTGAGCTCGCCATAAGCCTAGCTTGTTGTCGCTTCAGTTTTGTTGCTTTGTATGTTTGTTATGGTAAGACAATAAAAACGTTTAAACCAGTGGGGACAAATAATAATAAGAATACCGTCTTTGGCGTATCCTTCGGCACAGCCGCACGTTTCCACACGAACCAGCTGGATCTCTATGGACTTGACGGCCACCTCGCAGTGTTCCAGTGTTAGCTGCAACAGACAAGACAGACAGACACAGACATGAGCTGTATCTCTATGGACTTGACCGGCACTTCGCAGTGTTCCAGTGTTAGCTGCAACAGACAGACAGACACAGACATGAGCTGGATCTCTATGGACTTGACCGGCACTTCGCAGTGTTCCAGTGTTAGCTGCAACAGACAGACAGACAGACAGACAGACAGACAGACAGACAGACACAAGCTGTATCTCTATGGACTTGACCGGCACCTCACAGTGTTCCAAGGTCAGCTGCAAAAAGTAACGGTCATTTACTTAACCCTTTCACAGCCAACGTCGCATTTTTGCACCACAACGATTTACAGACATGGGAATTAGAGAAGACAAAAAAGACTGCAAATTGGGGTCTGGAAGCAGGCATAGGAACAAGGAATAAAAAACAACTGAAAACCGTGTGTTGGGATACAGCCCCCAGAAAATGAAGCTTCTTCTGTTATCTAAGCCTTAAAAACAGTATTAGAGATAAGACTGATATATTTTTTTCATTTTGCATTCATTTATAACCAACAACTTAAGTTTTACTCATTGGGCTTCTTTTTTTTATCTAAAAAATGTCCTCTTGGATCATCCAAAAAGCTGAAACTTGCAAAAAAAGACTGAAGAGGACCGTCAAATAAGCTGAAATCAGCCAAAAGACTGACAATTCCCATGCCTGGATTTAACACCCATTTAACACCACACACACGCATGCGTGCATGCACGCACACATACGCAGACACATACACGTACGCTCACATACAAATACTGAGGGTTCACCCAAAGAAACGCTCACATACAAATACTGAGGGTCCACGAAAAGAAAGGCTCACATACAAATACTGAGGGTTCACGAAAAGAAAGGCTCACATACAAATACTGAGGGTTCACGAAAAGAAATGCTCACATACAAATACTGAGGGTTCACCCAAAGAATCGTTCGCATACAAATACTGAGGGTTCACAAAAAGAAAGGCTCACATACAAATACTGAGGGTTCATGAAAAGAAACGCTCACATACAAATACTGAGGGTTCACGAAAAGAAATGCTCACATACAAATACTGAGGGTTCACCCAAAGAAAGGCTCGCATACAAATACTGAGGGTTCACAAAAAGAAAGGCTCACATACAAATACTGAGGGTTCACAAAAAGAAAGGCTCACATACAAATACTGAGGGTTCACAAAAAGAAAGGCTCACATACAAATACTGAGGGTTCACGAAAAGAAACGCTCACATACAAATACTGAGGGTTCACAAAAAGAAAGGCTCACATACAAATACTGAGGGTTCACGAAAAGAAACGCTCACATACAAATACTGAGGGTTCACGAAAAGAAAGGCTCACATACAAATACTGAGGGTCCACGAAAAGAAACGCTCACATACAAATACTGAGGGTTCACGAAAAGAAACGCTGACATACAAATACTGAGGGTTCACGAAAAGAAACGCTGACATACAAATACTGAGGGTTCACGAAAAGAAACGCTGACATACAAATACTGAGGGTTCACGAAAAGAAACACTGACATACAAATACTGAGGGTTCACGAAAAGAAACGCTGACATACAAATACTGAGGGTTCACGAAAAGAAAGGCTCACATACAAATACTGAGGGTTCACGAAAAGAAACGCTGACATACAAATACTGAGGGTCCACGAAAAGAAACGCTGACATACAAATACTGAGGGTTCACGAAAAGAAACACTGACATACAAATACTGAGGGTTCACGAAAAGAAACGCTCACATACAAATACTGAGGGTTCACGAAAAGAAAGGCTCACATACAAATACTGAGGGTCCACGAAAAGAAACGCTGACATACAAATACTGAGGGTTCACGAAAAGAAAGGCTCACATACAAATACTGAGGGTTCACGAAAAGAAAGGCTCACATACAAATACTGAGGGTCCACGAAAAGAAACGCTCACATACAAATACTGAGGGTTCACGAAAAGAAAGGCTCACATACAAATACTGAGGGTCCACAAAAAGAAAGGCTCACATACAAATACTGAGGGTCCACGAAAAGAAACGCTGACATACAAATACTGAGGGTCCACGAAAAGAAACGCTCACATACAAATACTGAGGGTTCACGAAAAGAAACGCTGACATACAAATACTGAGGGTTCACGAAAAGAAACACTGACATACAAATACTGAGGGTTCACGAAAAGAAACGCTCACATACAAATACTGAGGGTTCACGAAAAGAAACGCTGACATACAAATACTGAGGGTTCACGAAAAGAAACACTGACATACAAATACTGAGGGTTCACGAAAAGAAACGCTGACATACAAATACTGAGGGTTCACGAAAAGAAACGCTGACATACAAATACTGAGGGTTCACGAAAAGAAACGCTGACATACAAATACTGAGGGTTCACGAAAAGAAACGCTGACATACAAATACTGAGGGTTCACGAAAAGAAACACTGACATACAAATACTGAGGGTTCACGAAAAGAAACGCTGACATACAAATACTGAGGGTTCACGAAAAGAAACACTGACATACAAATACTGAGGGTTCACGAAAAGAAACGCTCACATACAAATACTGAGGGTTCACGAAAAGAAACACTGACATACAAATACTGAGGGTTCACGAAAAGAAACGCTCACATACAAATACTGAGGGTCCACGAAAAGAAACGCTGACATACAAATACTGAGGGTTCACGATAAAGAAACGCTCACATACAAATACTGAGGGTTCACCCAAAGAAACGCTCACATACAAATACTGAGGGTCCATGAAAAGAAACGCTCACATACAAATACTGAGGGTCCATGAAAAGAAACGCTCACATACAAATACTGAGGGTTCACGAAAAGAAACGCTGACATACAAATACTGAGGGTTCACGAAAAGAAACGCTCACATACAAATACTGAGGGTCCACAAAAAGAAAGGCTCACATACAAATACTGAGGGTCCATGAAAAGAAACGCTCACATACAAATACTGAGGGTTCACGAAAAGAAACGCTCACATACAAATACTGAGGGTTCACGAAAAGAAACGCTCACATACAAATACTGAGGGTTCACGAAAAGAAACGCTGACATACAAATACTGAGGGTCCACGAAAAGAAACGCTCACATACAAATACTGAGGGTTCACGAAAAGAAACGCTCACATACAAATACTGAGGGTTCACCCAAAGAAACGCTCGCATACAAATACTGAGGGTTCACAAAAAGAAAGGCTCACATACAAATACTGAGGGTTCACGAAAAGAAACACTGACATACAAATACTGAGGGTTCACGAAAAGAAAGGCTCACATACAAATACTGAGGGTCCACGAAAAGAAACGCTGACATACAAATACTGAGGGTTCACGAAAAGAAACGCTCACATACAAATACTGAGGGTCCACAAAAAGAAAGGCTCACATACAAATACTGAGGGTCCACAAAAAGAAAGGCTCACATACAAATACTGAGGGTCCACAAAAAGAAAGGCTCACATACAAATACTGAGGGTCCATGAAAAGAAACGCTCACATACAAATACTGAGGGTTCACGAAAAGAAACGCTCACATACAAATACTGAGGGTTCACCCAAAGAAACGCTCACATACAAATACTGAGGGTTCACCCAAAGAATCGCTCGCATACAAATACTGAGGGTTCACAAAAAGAAAGGCTCACATACAAATACTGAGGGTTCACGAAAAGAAACACTGACATACAAATACTGAGGGTTCACGAAAAGAAACACTGACATACAAATACTGAGGGTCCATGAAAAGAAAGGCTCACATACAAATACTGAGGGTCCATGAAAAGAAACGCTCACATACAAATACTGAGGGTTCACGAAAAGAAACACTGACATACAAATACTGAGGGTCCACGAAAAGAAAGGCTCACATACAAATACTGAGGGTCCATGAAAAGAAACACTGACATACAAATACTGAGGGTTCATGAAAAGAAAGGCTCACATACAAATACTGAGGGTCCATGAAAAGAAACGCTCACATACAAATACTGAGGGTCCACGAAAAAATGTTCACATACAAATACTGAGGGTTCACGAAAAGAAACGCTGACATACAAATACTGAGGGTTCACGAAAAGAAACGCTGACATACAAATACTGAGGGTCCACGAAAAGAAACGCTCACACTCACCTGTCCCTTCAGCGGCTCTGTGATCCTCAGACAGGACGACTCCAGTTTACCCTTGACCCTGAACTTGGGAATGTTCTGTTTCTGCCACAACGATCAAGTTCAAGTATACTTTAATATTTAAAAAAAGAGACATTCAGGTTAGGTGCAACAACATGACAGAGATACGTCAACATAACTGAAAGAACATTAATCAAACGTGTGAAACAAAATTACACCAATCAAATAATTATTAAAATTCATTACATGAACTTAGAAATGTGCACATTTAAAACAGAGTGACCACTATTAACTTATGGCAGTCAATCAAATAACAGCGTTTGGAATACTTCTCGTCATCAACAATCAATACGACTTAAAATTTATCAACCCAAAAAAGGAATGGTTCCAGCAAAAAAATAGTATTTTATAAGTGCATTGATTTCTTAGCAAATATGTAGATTTACACCCTCCTGCTCTATTTCTTGGATCTTTCCGTGGTTAGAGTTAGGGTTAGGGATAGGGTTAGGGTTAGATGGTCTTTTCTTTTGCCACAAGCATCTGTTTTTTTGTCAAAATCATCTATTTTTTGGAGCATTAAATCGCTGCCAATCAATACACTTGATAATAGTATCTCTACACATTAACATTTAACAATTACTGCAGTCAGCTAGCTGTTTCAATCAGAACAAGATAGAATAAGGACTGTGTGTGTGTGAGAGAGAGAGAGAGAGAGAGAGAGAGAGAGAGAGAGAGAGAGAGAGAGAGAGAGGAAAATGTGAATCATGTATGCATAGATTCATTTAGGAGCTAGTTATTCAATGTCCTTTTTTCCCTCAAAATTATTGTTATTTATAATGATTGGAGAAAAATAACGACGACAACAAAAGCAAGAAGCCCCAAACCAAGAAGCAAAGCCTTCAAGGCTCACTCGCTTTGTGTTACGGAGATAGATCTAAACGCCAGATGGTTTACTTTTTAAAATAAGCCTCCATATCCCAGAGTTTTGCTACGTTTCATCCTTTCGTCCATTTATTATTTAATCATCATGAAGTTCAGGGGTTTTTTTTGGTCGCACAAAAGGATGCTGGAGCCACCGGATATTTCATTACAAACTTTGCAAAAGCCATCACGAACATCATCTACGGCAACTTGGTTGACGCGCTAGTCAGGGAGCTGGAAGTCGGAAAGTATGAACTGCGCATGCGTATTCTCAAAATCCTGCTGCACAGTTTGTCGTCTGCAACGCTACTTTGCTTGTTCAGTTGCTGCACTCGAAATACAGTTCACATTGAAACACTGACATTCATTCTGTTTCTGTCTGGATACGTCGCAGATGCCACTTCTGACGATAAATTGCGACGGAACTTGGAGGGCGCATGAACTTACTAGAAAACATAGAAGGAGAAAGACCCACTGCTTACCCTGGGTTAATACCATTAAAAAGTTTTCTAGGTTCATGCGCCCTCCAAGTTCCGTCGCAATTTATTTGTTCAGCCGGAAGGGCCCAGGCCCCACTTCCAGAAGCAAGCAAACAAAAAAAACAAAAAAAAGTCCTAGTCCTAGGCTAGTGGTCAGCAGTTGCAGGCTCAGATGGTGATCTGGTCAGCGCTGAGCCTGCGGTGAC
>CM065709.1:32334175-32361675 GCA_017654935.2 Phymorhynchus buccinoides
ATCTTTGGCTAATATATGGCTGGCGGTGAAAGGGTTCAGATAAATGAGTGAAAGAGAGTTTGTTAGAGAGAGAGAGAGAGAGAGAGAATGAGAGAGAGAGAGAGAGAGTGAGGTGTTTTTTTCCAATTTCAAGTTTTGTATAATTTTTTTACTATCTATTGAATTTCATCGTTTAAAAAAAAAAGTTTTTTCCCAATGTCAGTACAGCTTTTATAGTTAATCTGACAATAAATTGGTTCCAGTCCAGTCCAGTGTGTGTGTGCGAGCCAGCAAGCATGCATGCGTTCATGAATGGATTCATGGGTGAAAGTAGAACATTCTCTCAATCCTGAAACGACGCGTTTCAATGTTCTCTGAATCTTCCCAATCCTGAAGGGGTGACCGCATTAAAAATGATTTCCAATGTGTCTGTGTATATACAGGATGGGTGGGGATAGTGTTAGAATTGCGTGTCTATCATCTTGTTTCAATCTGCCATCAGTTTTGGCAGAAATGTTTGATCTTATAAGACCGTGGTTCCGTATGACAAGATGGCCGATCCTGAAGACTCTTTCTATCAGGAGCATGCCTGAACTACTTTCATTCATGGAATTTGTATTTGGTATTTTGGTATTTTGTATATATTCAAGTCACAGAGACTTATCTCTGTGAAATTCGGGCTGCTCTCCCCTGGAGAGCGTGTCACCACAAGCGCAGCACCAACGCATTACAAAAACCCCCACAAAAGGTGGGGGTGGGGCTGGGTGAGGAAGGGGGCAAACTTGGGAAACCTAGCTATCAATTTGGCCATACCAGGCAGCAGGATTTCTCACTGCTCTTACCGACTTTCAACTGCCGTGGGATTTTTACGTGCGTAAAGTGCATGGGTCAGACTAGCTTTAAGTCCCCATCCGAAGGACTCGACGTTCAGTTCGATTTTCCCGTCGAACTAGAAAGAAAGGGCGAGGCTGGGATTCGAACCCGGGTCACTCGCGCTGCAGTCACGCATTACATTTGGCAGGCGAATGTCTTAACCACTCTGCCACCTTTCTGTGTACATGTGTTATTCAAGGGCTTGCATGATTATGTGTGAGCTTTATTATTTGTGTGCGCGCACACACACATGCAGAGTGGATGTGTACACGTGTTATCTGATTGTTGGCATGTTTATGTGTGCGCTTTATAAAATCATTTTAAATCTTTCACTGCCAATGTCACATTTTAGCACCACAATGGTTTAACAGCACCCATGTTACTAAAAGACATCAAATCAGGGCCTGTTATCCAAAGACCCTATTTTCTTAATTTTGGGAGGTAAAGATAGGCCTAATGTTATATATGTCACAGAGGAATTTGCAATATTGCAGATATTTTATTTTTTCTACCCAGTTAAGTTTAATGGCATTTTTTTGGCTGGCGGCGAAAGGGTTTTAAGTGCTTACGGCCCAAATGAATTATTATTATTAACATACAATAAGAATACAATCATACCTACTTACTACACGAACAGTGCTGGTAAAATTTCAAGACGGATTTTACAAATCTCACCATCTCCTGAAGATGGAGTGTGGCTGCCCATGTGGCGGGGTAATCAAAAACGGTCACACACGTGATGTTCTCATACATAGCTGGTGCATTTGTACCATAGTGTTCAAGTGCTTCGGCTGTTGGGATGATCCCTGGAGTCTTTAAGCCAGGGTACGACAACAACAACAACACCTACTTTACTTACTACACGAACTGCATGGGTGCTCCTGGAAAATTTCAAAAATCCTGCAAGGGGGCGGCCCCCCGGTGGAGTGCAGGGGCAGCGCACACACACACACATTTACTGCTCTTTTTTCACCCCTCTAGACTAGTACAAGTGCTACATTCCTTTGAATATAGCAAATGCTTACATAGGCCCTTTTTAATGTACAAGTGTGTCACTGTGTGTAAGAAAATCGTTGCTTCTCAAATTCTCATAATCCGGCGACGCCGGCTCTAGGCAAAAATCCTGCGATTCAGGACGTCCTGCAAGAAGGAGAATCCACAATTCTGATGCCCAATAAATCGTGTAGATGTCTCTGATCTATACAGATCATATTTTACGATGATGTCCGAATAGTATTCATTGGCTTCTTCTTCTTTCTTCCTTCTTCTTCTTCTTCGATCACCCAGACAGGTTCCTGTCAATTTGGAACGCAGATGAGTCATGCTGTCGTTACGCACATGACTAAGAGAAATAGTTAGGCCCAGCATGCCCAATGAAGTAAAGGGAAAATTGAGCATCGCCGTAGTGGCAACGAAAAAGTTGTCATTTGGTCAAAATTTACCCCCCTCCCTTCCTTCCTCATCAGTCACACAAACGTCGCATGCAAAAAACAAAAAACAAAAAAAAAGGGTGGCACGCCTCTGGCTGCGATGCGCTCTCCAGGTGGGAGCAACCCGAATTTCACAGAGACGCCTCTGTGACTATAATGTACCTAACCTAACCTAATTGCTTTTTCCATAGCGAACAAAAACCCCAACAACAACCTGACTATCGGCTTTTACTGATTATCTGTCTGCAGTTTTTGAGGATTCAGAAATTGAGGCCAGCACATAATCACACATTTAGCGGCAGATAGTGCGTTTTTGTTTGCAATATAAAAGAGCAGCGATGCTAGGTTAGGTTAGGTACATTATAGTCACAGAGGTGTCTCTGTGAAATTCGGGTTGCTCCCACCTGGAGAGCGCGTTGCAGCCAAAGGCGCGCCACCCAATTTTTTATTTTTTTAAAAATTTTTGCATGCGATTTTTGTGTGACTGATGAGGGAGGAAGGGAGGGGGATAAAATTTTGACCAACTGACAACTTTTTCATTGCCACTGGGTTTAACGTGTGCTAAGTGCATGGGTACACTGGACCTCGGTTTATCGTCTCATCCGAAAGACTCCACATTCAGACCGCAAGGCCTAGTGCAAAGTGAGGAAAAATCCCCTGTACCCAGGTTCAAACTCGGGTTTACTTGACACGAAGCGAACGCGCTACCACTGTGCCACTCTACATTGGACTGCTAAGATTTGGAAAAAAAAAAAAAAAAAAAAAAAGGAGCATCCATGGAACTGTTGCTGGTAAAATTTCAGTTGTACAAAAATCTCTCACCTGGACATTAACGAACACGCCATGGTAAGTCTCGTACAGGGTTTTCCCCGCTTTCGGCTTCAGCGGCACTTCAAAGGGGATCTCCGTTTTCCCCGACGGTAATCGCCCGGGCTTGGCCACTTCCAGAGGGTACTGCAGCAAATGAATCGGCTGGAACGAAAAAGAAAAAAATATATGCAAATTTTATAATACAAATTTAGACAGAAATAACAGAAACTAGAGGGCTTATGTTTGCCTTTGAGAGCAAACATGACAGGATTCTCCACATAACTGCCATTTTGCAAGTTATTGAATATTATAATTTTGCTACGGTAAGTGAAATTTTATACAAGAAATCCAGGACATCCTGAAAGAAGGAGCGTCAACGAATGCGTTTCTGGTGTACACTGGGGGAAAAGCGGCCCCTACACAGTACCTTGAGGGAGTTGTAGAAGGCCTCGAAGACACCGACGCTTTTGGCGCTGAGCTGGAGGTTGACCACGCCCTCCATGGTGAGGCTGATGCCCTGGTGCTGACACTCCCCCTTGCTGGTCACCACCACCAGGCCCGCCACCACATCCTGCACACACACACACACAGTACACACAGATACATGAGATACATGCATGTGATACATAGACAAACAAACACACTGTCAGGCTGATGCCCTGGTGCTGACAACCCCCCCCCCCCCCCATCCCTTGTGGCGCGCGTGATGACTCGTTGCCTGCCAGCATTACTTTGCTCTTGCTGATGACACTTTTCCATTACTTAGTATTAGAACTTCGACTTCGAGGTGTTTTTTTTTTCTATGAGTGATTCTCATGTCATGATAGCTCTTGGAGCAAGTTTCGACGTTCGATTGCATCCCGTGTAAAAGCAATAACAGCAACTGAGCAAGCCAAAAATGCTCTGGACACATTGTTTTCCTGTTGAGAGCTAGTCCTAGCAAGTTCCACGGAGGTACACGACCATAAACAGACCAGATCAGCTTTTTTTTCATGAGGGTGAGGGGGTGGTAGTAATCGTTATCATGGGCTAGATAGACTAAAATAACTCAATAATTCAAATTTTGCCATGCCATCAAAATTTGCTTTAAAAATAGCTCAGACTTAGTATTAGTCTTAGAATTAGATGTAAGAGGAGTTTTATTTGGCCGGGCCAAGTGATAAAACGTGTCCGATCATAAGTCTGATCAAGATCTACGTTCGGGTTGACACATTCTGATGCAAAGAGAATAGTCAGAGAATGAGACAGCAAACAATCGGAGCATCGCACTTGATTGATCAGTGCTTGTGATGCATTTCAGCGGTGATGTGGACATGAAACACTGCTGATTGTGTATAGATTTATTTATGCATGCTTTTTTCATCAATGTATAGTATTAAAATTTTTTTTTTTATGACGTGACGCAATTTTTAGCCTGATTTACGCATTTTTGGGCCAACTTTGCGTAAGCTGAACGCACTTTCAAAACGTTTATCGTGATCCCTGGAAAACAGGAAGAATTACTCGCTACACGGGTGTATGTAGCGTTCTCAAAATTCTTTTTTGTGTATTTGACGGTTTCAGGTTAGGGTTAGGGATAGTGTTAGGGATAGGCGATAAGGTTAGGGATAGGTTTAGCTTTTGGCTTTAGGGTCAATTTAGTGTTGAATAGACAAAAGATAAAATTTGATGGTACGTCATGGTCAATTTCGCACATGTATGCACAGACATTTTTAGAACAAATCCATTTTGAGAACGCCACATGTACCTGCCACGCCTACCAAGACAAGTACTACTCAGCGAGTCAGTACTGCTGCCAAACATGAACGAAATCGACAGCATCTCCTTTCCACACAACCACACCATCGCCCGTCCTACAATCAGACGATGCTGTTAAAACATTACAGCACATTCTCCCTCAATTACGATCATGCAATCGATTGAAAACTAACCCCTTCTTTGTAGACTTTGTTCACTTTTTTCAATCGGATGTCGATGGACGCCATTTTGTCGTAGACCCTAGTATCACGTGAGTACCACATGAGCCAGAAACGTGATATAATTTTCGTATAAGTATGTTTTTTTTAATAATAAAAAAACCCGTCCTATTTTGATATCAGAATGAACCAATAAATTAGTTTTTGATTTTGAAAGACAGATTTTAAGTGATAAAGACTCCACTAAAAAAAATACACAATTTTGTCTCAGTACGCGGGAGGTGATCAGAACAGCCGGTTACCACGGACTCGTTACCAAGCGAAGCCTTCTCGCTTTTGAGCGATTCACGCACTCTACTATACTACCAAGCCAAAATAAACCTGAGGTTACATACAAGACCTTTTTGTGTGCGGTTTCAATCAAACCCGCTCCTAGCCTTTTCACTACCGTCATAATGGAGACCTAACAAAAAAAAACAACCTCGAGTAAACTTTCCTTTTCACTAGAAACCAGTTGGTCTGAAAATGATTGTGTGGGTAGCTCATAATTGAACAGTTAAAAAACAGCTAACAGGTGCGTGAATAGAACGCTGAACTGGCAGTAGGGGACGGAGGACATTTGTGGCAGGTAGACTAGTGGCATAAAGGAACGGAACTTGTGTGGGAAAAGAACTACCCCGGTTACTTCTGCATATAGATCTCGAGACATCATGGCTTCTAATAACGGTCACCAGCACATTTGTGAGGCGGATATCTTTGCTGAGGAGTTTCCTGACGATATTTCGCTCAGCGCTTTGTGTGATTGTGGGTAAGTATTGGTATATTTACTGTGTAAACCCCTCCCCCCTCCCCCACTCCCCAAAACAAGTACTTTCTTTAGTCGTACTATTATTTATGCGAGCATAGAGTTTGTGTTGTTAAGGTCTTTTTGTGGAAGTATGAGTTTGCGTGCGTGCGCGCACACGCACGCACGCACACGCGCACACACACACACACACACGCGCGCGCGCGCGCGCGCACGCACACACACACACACACACACACGCCCGCGCGCACACACACACACACACACACACACACACACATACAAACACACAACACACACACACACACACAAAAAACAATACCCTCCCGGTCCCCCTCCCTTCCCCCTCACCACACTCCCATCCCCTTTCTTCTTGCCCCCACTCCACCCCCCACTCCACCCCAAACCAATGTTAACTGTTGGTTAGTTTAGGTTTCTGGGACGTGGCACGTCATGCTGGTTGCACGCTGAACGTGCGCTGACTGGCCAGGTCATAAACATAGATTAGGGTGTGCTCTCCCTTATAGTTTTCCTTGATGTGATGTAATGCCACAATGTGGCAAGAGCAAGAGCAAGATCACACACACACACACACACACACACACACACACACACACACCACACCCACACACAACACACGCACGCACGCACGCACGCACGCACAGGCACGCACGCACACACACGCGCACGCACGCACGCACACACACACACACACACACACACACACACACACACACACACACACACACACACACACACACACACACACACACACACACACAACACACACACACACACACACACTCTCACACACCAGTAATGGATTGATCTTGAATCACACTGGTTACATCAATGTGCACTGAATTATCTCGCTTGGCTGGGTAAACAAACCAAAAAAAGGTAGAATTAACCCTTTCACCGCCAATGTTGCATTTTAGCACCACAATGGTTTTAACACCCATGTCACTAAAAGGCATCAAATCAGGGCCTGTTATCCAAAGACCCTATTTTCTTTATTTTGGGAGGTAAGGATAGGCCTAATGTTATATATGTCACAGAGGAATTCGCAATATTGCAGATATTTTATTTTCTGTACCCAGTTGAGTTTAATGGTATTTTTTGACGGAACCAGTGATAAATCGTGTTTGTTTCATATATAATAAGAAATGTATGAAAACGATAAGAAAACAATCTGTGGGCTCAAAAACAGACTAGACATAGTAGACCTTGTGTTAAAAATAACACAAAACAGACTTGACATTGTAGACCCTGTGTTAAAAATAACACAAAACAGACTTGACATTGTAGACCTTGTGTTAAAAATAACACAAAACAGACTTGACATTGTAGACCTTGTGCTAAAAGTAACACAAAACAGACTAGACATTGTAGACCCTGTGTTAAAAATAACACAAAACAGACTAGACATTGTAGACCCTGTGTTAAAAATAACACAAAACAGACTAGACATTGTAGACCCTGTGTTAAAAATAACACAAAACAGACTAGACATTGTAGACCCTGTGCTAAAAATAACACAAAACAGACTAGACATTGTAGACCCTGTGTTAAAAATAACACAAAACAGACTAGACATTGTAGACCCTGTGTTAAAAATAACACAAAACAGACGAGACATTGTAAACCCTGTGTTAAAAATAACACAAAAACAGACGAGACATTGTAAACCCTGTGTTAAAAATAACACAAAACAGACGAGACTTCGTGAACGTTTTATGTCTGCATGTATTATTATGAACGTATAGATTACATATAATCTAATCAAATCTAATCTTGTCTGATCTAATCTGGTCTGATCGGATGTGATCGGATCAGTAGGGGAAGAAGGGGTAAAAAGCGCATGGGCGGGTAAGAAGCCCATGCCAATTATCTCATGAAATATAGAACATTTCATCAGTCAATTTTGCCCACGTAACGAATGCTAAGCATTAACACTCGTCTCATGGGCAAAATGTCACTGAAATTTGCTTCATTTGCTTTATTTCATGAGATAATTGGCATGGGCTTCTTACCCGCCCATGGGCTTTGTACCCCGTCTTACCCTATTCATCTGATGTAGGCTAATGTAAGCTTCATAGCCACAAGTGATGTAAGCTTAATACTTCCACCACCTTCTGGAGGTTATGTGCTTGCAACTTCCTCGAATCTGTCACCCTCTTTGACTCTTGCCTTTTCCTTTTGCTTACACTGTTATCTACACTGTCAGGTGTAGAGTGGCACAGAGGTATTGCGTTCGCCTCGTGTCAAGTAAACCCGAGTTCGAACCTGGGTGCAGGGGATTTTTCCTCTCACTTTACACTAGGCCGTACGGTCTGAACGTGGAGTCTTTCGGATGAGACGATAAACCGAGGTACCGTGTGCCCATGTACTTAGCACACGTTTTAAACCAGTGGCAACGAAAAAGTTGTCATTTGGTCAAAATTTACCCCCCCCCCCCCCTACCTTTCCTTCCTCATCAGTCACACAAAAATCGCATGCAAAAAAATAAATGGGTGGCGCGCCTCTGGCTGCGACGCGCTCTCCAGGTGGGAGCAAACCGAATTTCACAGAGATGCCTCTGTGACTATAAAATACCTAATACTTTAAAAAAAACAAAAAACTATCTTTCTGCCTAACTGGCCCATTCTCCTGCCTTTTTTCTCTCCAAGAAACTCAGAGTAAGAAATCTGTTTCACTATTATATTTTCTTGTGTTCTTGCTCACAGTCATTTAAATAAAGAAAAAGAAACAAAAAAGAAACTAAAAATACCTTTGGTAATTTTCAACAAGCTACTGCTTGTCTTTTTCAACCTTGTCTGACTGGCTGTGGTGGGAGCTGTTGGTGTTGTCCACTGAGCTGTCATTTGTGGGGTGAGTACTGTTCAGGAGGGGACTGTAGATAGGGGTGGACAACACCAACAGCTCCCACCACAGCCAGTCAGACAAGGTTGAACAAGACAAGCAGTAGCTTGTCAAAAATGACCAAAGGTTTTTTTTCTTCTTTTGTTTTTCTTTATTTAAATGACTGTGAGCAAGAACACAAGACAACATGAGTACCCCACAGTCGGAAAGCATATTCACTCTAATGTTTCACTATTATCGGCAGACGTCATAAGCGGATGAACACACTGGCAACCTACAAGCCTGGCCCCAGAGCTCCCATGGGGGAAACGGACTACCAGTCGACCTTCAAGGCCAAGGCCTCCCCGCGACCCCGCTCCTCCAAGCGGCCCCCACCCACCCCCCTCAACACCAACCCCGCCCCCATGACCTTCGACACCAACCAGCGAACCGAGTTCAAGAACCTGGGTCACGTGGAGCGCGTCAAGCCCATCGTGCACGTGAGTCTGGATTTAGATCCTTCGAGTTTGATTGTTTAAAAATCCTTTTATATAATTGGTCAAGAATCTGAGTCACGTGGAGCGCGTGAAGCCCATTGTGCACGTGAGTCTTGATTTAATCCTTCAATGTGATTGGTCAAAAATACTTCAATCTGATTGTCCAAGAATATGAGTCACGTGGTGGAGTGCGTCAAACCCATTGTGCACGTGAGTCTGGATTTAGATCCTTCAGTTTGATTGGTCAAAAATACTTCAATCTGATTGGTCAAGAACCTGGGTCACGTGGTGGAGCGCGTAAAGCCCATTGCGCACTTGAGTCTGGATGTAAATCCTTCAATGTGATTGGTCAAAAATACTTCAATCTGATTGGCCAAGAATCTGAGTCACGTGGGGCGTGTGAAGCCCATAGTGCACGTGAGTCTGATTAAAAGTCTTCAATGTGATTGGTCAAAATTACTTCAATCTTCAAGTTTGAGTCACGTGGTGGACTGCATCAAACCCATTGTGCACGTGAGTCTGATTAAATCTTTCAATGTGATTGGTCAAAAATACTTCAATCTGATTGGCCAAGAATCTGAGTCACGTGGTGGAGTGCGTCAAACCCATTGTGCACGTGAGTCCGATTAAAATCCTTCAATGTGATTGGTCAAAAATCCTTTTATATATTTGGTCAAGAAGTCACGTGGAGCGCGTGAAACCCATTCGGTGCACGTGAGTCTGATTAAATCCTTCAATGTGATTGGTCAAAAATCCTTTTATTTGACTGGTCAAGAATCTGAGTCACGTGGGGCGCGTGAAGCCCATTGTGCACGTGAGTCTTGATTTAATCCTTCACTTTGATTGGTCAAGAATCTAGGTCTTGTTGAGCGCGTCAAACCCATTGCGCACGTGCGTCTGAATAGGCCGCCTACATTCTTTGGATTTAGATTGGCAGTTTGGTTGGTGAGCCGATGTTGACGTTTGATTGGTTAACCCTTTCGCCGCCAAAGTTGCATATTAGCACCACAATGATTTACAATCTATCTGACTAAAAGGCATCAAAACGGGGTCATTTATCCAGTTTTGGGAAGGAAGGTTAGACCTTATTTTATATAGGCCTATGTCACAGAAGAATCCCCAATACTGCAGATGGATTTTGTTCTCTATCCAGGTAAATTTAATGGACATTTTTGGCTGAAATATGGCTGGCGGTGAAAGGGTTAATAGGGTCAAGTTGTTTCCTTAACTCAGGAAGTTGTGTGTGTGTGCGCGTGCGTGAGTGCGTGCGAGAGAGAGAGAGAGAGAGAGAGAGAGAGAGAGAGAGAGAGAGAGAGAGAGAGAGAGAGAGAGAGAGAGAGAGAGAATCAAATAGAGACAAATCTGTTTAACGTCCTCCGGTCTGAAACAGACACATATGGGACATTAGTAGATATAAAGATGGTGGGAACGATCCTGGAGGCAATGCCCGGAGGCAGTGCAACACCAGGAAAGTCCCGAACTTTTAACAATACAGATATTATTGTAGAGGATCAAATTAAAAAGTCGTGGATGGTTATACTGTATAGACGATGGACTTTCAATGACTTCTTCAAGTTCAACGGTGTGTTGCTCCGATTCCAAACCTTTTTTTGTTGGCAGGAGGAACAGTATGAACCTCCCCAAGTCCCGATGGAGACCAAGACCTACTACACCCAGGAGTACATCCCCAAGCAGCTGAAGGCGGGTGGCGGGGGAGGGGGAGGGACCCCCCCAGGACCCGGCGCCTACATGAAGGACACCCTGAGGGCTCACCCCTCCCTTCCCATGGAGGGACGGACCACCAACAAGGAAGCCTTCAAGCCCTGGATGCAGCAGCCTGCGTTGGCTTTCGGGGAGCTGCCCAGTTTCACTGGTAAGCCTAAGGCGCCGTACACACATAAGCGGATAATCCGTGCGGACCCCCCCCCCCCCCCCCCCCCCCCCCCCGTGCCGCAACCCATAAATAAGTGAAACAAGGAAGGTCTTTAAGTTCCGATGAGACGATAAACCGAGGTCCCGTGTGCTCATGCACTTAGCACACGTTAAACCCAGTGGCAACGAAAAAGTTGTCATTTGGTCCAAATTTACCCCCCTCCCTTCCTTCCTCATCAGTCACACAAAAATCGCATGCAAAAAAACCCCACAACTGGGTGGCGCGCCTCTGGCTGCGAAGCGCTCTCCAGGTGGGAGCAACCCGAATTTCACAGAGACGCCTCTGTGACTATAATGTACCTAACCTAACCTAACAAAACAGAAAAAGATTTGCGCACGTGTCCGAATGTCCCCTATAATGCGTAAACTTTTAGTATTATTCTTTCTTCCACTTATTTAGGGTTTTCCGTACGGAACTTACGCGTCTAATGTGAACCCGGCCTAAGGTGTGTGTGTGTGTGTGTGTGTGTGTGTGTGTGTGTGTGTGTGTGTGTGTGTGCGTGCGTGTGTGTGTGTGTGTGTGTGTGTGTGTGTGTGTGTGTGTGTGTGTGTGTGTGTGTGTGTGTGTGTGTGTGTGTGTGTCCTGGATGCAGCAGCCTGCGTTGGGGAGTTGCCCAGTTTCTGACTGGTAAGGTGTGTGTGTGTGTTTACTGTCTTATCTTCTGAATCGTACAGTGAGTGGAATTGCTCCCACACCGCTCATCAGTTCCGACTCCCAACTGGCAGGTCGCAGAATCAGGAATCAGCAGTCCGAGGAGAACAAATCTATGTTAAACCACCAGAGAAGCTGACAAACGAGTGTGTGTGTGTGTGTGTGTGTGTGTGTGTGTGTGTGTGTGTGTGTGTGTGTGTGTGTGTGCGCGTGCGTGTGCGTGCGCGTGCGTGCGTGCGTGCGTGCGTGCGTGCGTGCGTGCGTGCGTGCGTGTGTGCGCGCGCGCGCGTGTGTGTGTGTGATGCAGCGGCCAGAATTGCCTAGGTTCACTGGTGAGAAGACTTGTTTGAAGAAGCACACACACATAATTCACACACTCCAGAATGGACGCACGCACACACTGAACACACTGAACACATGCACGGAGTGCACGGATACACACATGCGTGTGCACGCACGCACACTGACGCACATACACACACGCACGCAGCACACAGGCGCACGCACGCACACGCACGCACACAGACACACACACACACACACACACACACACACACACACACACACACACACACACACACACACACTCACACACATTGTTTATTCTTTAACCCTCAATAAAGATGATTTCTGACGACACACACGCATGCATGCATGCATGCACGCACGCACACGCATACATGTGCACTCAGACACACACACAGACATGCACGCAGACACAGACACACGCGTGCACATGTGCGCGGACTAAAAATCGAAATCTGCGTGATTGCTCTTTGTACACAAAATGAAGAGAATTATTTTGAAACTGGTTCTAAACGCCTGTGGCAAAAATAATCTTTGAAAAGACATTGCCATGTGAACGTTTTACTTGCACTAACATTTTGTAACGTTTTCTTTACGTAACCACAACCTGCCTATATTGGAGATTAAAATGGAAGTTATGTAGACTTTAGTGAAGCGCGCGCGAGCGTTTTGCAACATTGTGTAACGTTTTCTTTATGTAACCCCACTCAGCCTATATAGAGTTACGTAGACTTCAGTGCAGCGCGAGTTTACCCCCATTTAACAAACATTTCTGTGTTGTTGAAAATTGGGGACTTTCCTGGTGTTGCACTGCCTCCGGGCATTGCCTCCAAGATCGTTCCCACCATCTTTATATATCTACTAATGTCCCATATGTGTCTTTTCCAGACCGGAGGACGTTAAGGAGAATTTCCCTCCAGTGCTGCACGAGTTTACCTCCATTTAGCAAACATATCCGTGTTGCGCTGCCTCCGGGCATTGCCTCCGGGATCGTTCCCATCATCTTTGTATCTTCTAATGTCCCCCCATATATGTGTCTGTTCCAGACCGGAGGACGTTAATCAGATTTTCATTCCAGTGCTGCGCGAGTTTACCTCCATTTAACAAACATGTCTGTGTTGTTGAAAATTCGGGACTTTCCTGGTGTTGCGCTGCCTCCGGGATCGTTCCCACCGTCTTTGTATCTACTAATGTCCCATATATGTGTCTTTTCCAGACCGGAGGACCTTAAGCAGAATTTCACCGGTGCTGCGCAAGCGTTTTGCAACTTTTTGTAACGTTTCGTTCATGTAAACCCACCCTACCTCTAATTTTCCTGCGCGCAGGCTCCATCCTGTTCCCTGAGAGGAAACCTCTTCCGGAGAGCACCATGAGGCACAGCTTCCAGGGCAAGTTCATCCCACCTGTACCCCCCATCAAAATGGCCTCGCCCAGCATCCGACTGGAAGGTGAGACCACAGACAATATAGTTTCACACAGACTGTTCAGTGGGGGGGGGGGTTCAGAGTTACATCTGTATTGTTAAAAATTCGGGACTTTTCCTGGTGTTGCACTGCCTCCGGGCATTGTCTCCAGGATCGTTCCTACCATCTTTATATCTACTAATGTCCCATATTATGTGTCTGTTCCAGACCGGAGGACGTTAAGCAGAATTTCATTCAACCTTCAGTGGGACTTTTTCCTTCTTTGTTGGTACAAGCCAGTATTTTGGATTACGTCCCTTTGCAATGGGCTGGCTAGCTGCAGTGATAAGGCCTATAGTGAATGATGCAAACATGATAGGATTATTTCATATACTCTTTTTGAGTTTTGGTGTTTTCTCTCTTGCTCTGTCTGTCTCTGTAGTTCTCTATTTCTCTCTTATGTATTCTGTCTCTGTCTGTCTCTCTGTCACACTTTGAATCTTTTTCCGTCTCTGTCTGTCTGTCTCTCTGTCTCTTTCTCTTGTTTTTTTCTCTCTCTCTTTCCCTCTCTTAGTCTACATTCTCTCCGGAAGGGTTGGTTTAGTCTGTCTGTCCGAGCGTGTCTGTCTATCTATCTATCTCTGTGTGGAATGTACAATTTCCACAGCTAGTTCATACGGCCTGTATGCACCCCACCCCACCCCCACCCCCGCACCCCCATCAAAATGGCCTCTCCCAGCATCCCACTGAGGGAAGGTGATGCATTGATATATCTATTTATTTTATATTTACCTGTTTTTGGGGTCTGTAAATGTACACGTTAATCCCTCCTGTACCCCCACCCACCCACCCCCCTCCCCATCATAATGACCTCTCCAAATATCCGACTGGAAGGTGATATAATTTATTGATACATATATTTGGATGAAAATCTGTTTAACGTCCTCCGGTCTGGAACAGACATTAGTAGATATAAAGATGGTGGGAACGATCCTGGAGGCAGTGCATCACCAGGAAAGTCACGAATTTTTAACAATAGGCCTACAGATACATCTATTTGCTGGTGATGGTTGGTTTAGCGTCCATTTAGGCGTAGCCTCTTATATGGACAGTGTTCCTAATCTATTTGTTTATACAGTGGAACCTCCCTTATAAGACCTTAAAACATCATCAAAAAATGTAATGAGGTCTTATAAGGGAGGTAATTTTAATACTTGCAAAGAAGGGCAATGTCTCAGAGAAGTAGGTCTTAATTGGGAGGGAGTCTTATAATGGGAGGTCTTCTTCTTCTTCTTCGATCGCTGACAGTTTTCAGTCAATTATGAGTGCAGATGCATCATGCTGCCCATATGCGCCTAACTAAGAAATAGTTAGGCCCAGCATGTTCGACTTCGGCTGGAGGAAATGTTTTTGAAAGTGTTCCTTGAAAAAAGGCAGGAGAATGGACCTGATAAGGCAGAAAGATAGTAGATGACAGTAAGCAAAGGGAAAAGGCAGAGTCAAAGAGAGTGACAAATTAGAGGAAGCTACAAGCACAGAACTTCCAGAAGGTGGGGGAACTATTTGTACAAAAGACCCCCCGGTATCCCCACGGGGGGTGATGGGTGGTCTTAAGGGAGGTTCCACTGTGTATATAATCTATTTATAGGCAACCACAACTTCGACACGACGCACAACGACACCTACAAAGGGGCCAAGGGAGAGCACCGCGCCTTGCCCATGGTGCAGAAAGCGTCGGCTTCGGGCCCGGCGGGTCAGAGGGGGAAGTTCAACGGGGAAACCCAGTCCAAAAGGGATTTTCCCGGTTACAGAGGCCAGCAGCCCTTGCCTCCCAAACCTGCTGATCCTGCCCCTACCACCATTGATCTGAAGTTCAATAACAAGTGAGTGACTGATTGAGACATTGGACGGAGAGAGAGAGAGAGCAGAGCAGAGAGAGAGAGAGAGAGAGAGAGAGAGAGAGAGAGAGAGAGAGAGAGAGAGAGAGAGAGAGAAAGGGGGAGTGGGAGGAGAGAGAGAGGGGAGGGGGGGAGAGAGAGAGAGAGAGAGAGAGAGAGAGAGAGAGAGAGAGAGAGAGAGAGAGAGAGAGAGAGAGAGAGAGAGAGAGAATGAATGAACGAATGAATTGTAATTTACCATGAGAGAGAGAAGGGGAAAGGGGGGGGGGGGGGGAGGAGCGGCAAAGAGACAGAGACAGAGACTGAGATAGATTGAGATTAAGAAAGAGATCAAGAGAGAGAGAGAGAGAGAGAGAGAGAGAGAGAGAGAGAGAGAGAGAGAGAGAGAGAGAGAGAGAGAGAGAGAGAGAGAGAGAGAGAGAGAGAGAGAGAGAGAGAGAGAGAGAGAGAGAGAGAGAGAGAGAGAGAGAGAGAGAGAGAGAGAGAGAGTAAAAATAGAGAGAGATGGAAAGAGAAGAGACAAAGAGTCAAACAGATAGGCATTCAGTAGGACTGAGACAAACAGGAACAGAGGAAAACAAACAAGTAAAAGAAGACACGTGTACAAAGAAAGCGAGACACTCATATACCTGAACACACTACATGACATAGGCCTACAATATAATGCTGCAGCAGCTGTTGATCAGCTGGCGAGTTGTTTTGATCAGTGACCCTTTGACCTTGATACTGGGCATGATAAATTGACCTTGACCTTGACAACCACCTTTTCAGGACCTTGACAGTGAGAAACGAATGACCTTTGGACATTGAAACATTGAAACTGACCCCTGCTAAACTTGATCTTTGAAATATAAGTGGTTCTATGATCTTGATATTATGGTTGACCTTTTACCTTTATTCAGAAGTGACCTTTAAACCTTGACCTTTTGACCTTGACCTTGACACAGGCGAAGCTTCAGCACGGAGAATCGCTCGATCTTCAGGGGACATAACGTGGTAAACCATCCGGCTCCCCGCTCCTGTAAAGCCGCCGAGGATGAGTTCGCTCCCCCTACAGTGAAGTTTGAGACTGAGACTTCACAAAAGGTAAGGAAAGTGAGAGAGAGAGAGAGAGAGAGAGAGAGAGAGAGAGAGAGAGAGAGAGAGAGAGAGAGAGAGAGAGAGAGAGAGAGAGGAAAAAGAGAAAGAGAGGGAGAGAAAGAGGAAGAGGGGAGAGAGAGAGAGACTAAAAAAAGAAGAGAAAGAGTGGAGAGACAGACAGAGAGAGAGAAAGAGGGGAGAGAGACACAGAGAGAGAGAGAGAGAGGGAGAGAGAGAGAGAGAGAGAGAGAAGAGAGAGAGAGAGAGAGAGACAAAAAAAAGAGAGAGAGAGAGAGAGAGAGAGAGAGAGAGAGAGAGAAAGAGGGGAGAGAGAGAGAGAGAGAGAGAGAGAGAGAGAGAGAGAGAGAGAGAGAGAGAGAGAGAGAGAGAGAGAGAGAGAGAGAGAGAGAGAGAGAGGGAGAGAGAGAGAGAGAGAGAGAGAGAGAGAGAGAGAGAGAGAGAGAGAGAGAGAGAGAGAGAGAGAGAGAGAGAGAGAGAGAGAGAGAGAGAGAGAGAGAGAGAGAGAGAGAGAGAGAGAGGAAAAAAGAGAGAGAGAGAGAGAGAGAGAGAGAGAGAGAGAGAGAGAGAGAGAGAGAGAGAGAGAGAGAGAGAGAGAGAGAGAGAGAGAGAGAGAGAGAGAGAGAGAGAGAGAGAGAGAGAGAGAGAGAGAGAGAGAGAGAGAGAGAGAGAGAGAGTGAGAAAGAGAGAGAGAGAAAGAGGGGAGAGAGGGAGTCAGACAGACAGAGAGGCAGAGAGTCAAAGATATGTGAAATCTGTGGTAGCTAAATGGCATGACAGCCACACCTATGATTAACCATATTAAGTTGACTCTTTTGTAAACAAACACAACCCCAGGGATATGTTATTTGGTCAATCGGTTCATTTGAATTGCTTTACCGGTAAGGGACTTGGTTTTTTTAATAATATAATAATAATAATAATATTCCTCAAATAGGGAATTCAAACAAGCCAGAAAATTAATTTCTTTGTGATCTCTTCGTATTTAGGCACCATGACAGCCTTTCTAATAAAATGACATTTAACTTTTTGCGACTAACTTGCTAATTTACATGAACCTGCCGGACCCTTCGTATATCTCAAGACCAGTATAAGTACTTTAATTCTGTATCTTACTGTAACGTTTGTTGGTTTGCTGGTTGCTAACGGTTAGATCTACATGGTTGGTTTAGTCAAGGGAGATCACTGAGTCCGATATAATGAATAGAAGAGTTATTGTTCGTGTAAAGGAAACATAGTCCACTGGTTCATAGTCGGCCACACTACGCTTACAACAGAGAGACTACAAGCCGATCGACTTCTCCACGGTGTCGTCTGCGCCCAAAGCCACGATGCCTCAAAGCGCCATGATGCCGACCGACCAGGCGACGTTCGACGGAACCACCATGAACAGCGAGTTCTTCAAGAACTGGGGCGTGCCTCAAAGGGTCAGATTCGGGGACTTCCATGAAAACCGCCCTTATGTGCCACCTCAGGTGAGTAAGGGAGAGGGAGAGAGAGAGAGAGATAGGAGGGGGGGGGGGGTATGTGTGTGCAAATTCTTCAAGAACTGGTGGGTACCGCAATGGGTCAGATTCGGGAACTTCCACGAAACCCGTCCTTATGTGCCACCTCAGGTAGGAGAGAGAGAGAGGGAGAGAGAGAGAGAGAGAGAGAGAGAGAGAGAGAGAGAGAGAGAGAGAGAGAGAGAGAGAGAGAGAGGGGGGGGGGGGGTATGTGTGCAAATTCTTCAAGAACTGCTGGGTACCGCAATGTGTCAGATTTGTTGATTTCCACGAAAATCGCCCTTCAGGTAAGTAGGGGAGGGAGGGGGAGAGAGAGAAGGATAGAGGGAAGGGGTAAGAGAGAGAGAGAGAGGGAGAGAGAGAGAGAGAGAGAGAGAGAGAGAGAGAGAGAGAGAGAGAGAGAGAGAGCGAGAGAGAGAGAGTTTTAGGAACAGGGGGAGAGGGGCTTGTCCCGCCTAGAGTCAGATTTGGTTATTTTCACAAAAAACATCCTTATGCGCCACCACGTGTGTGTGTGTGTGTGTGTGTGTGTGTGTGTGTGTGTGTGTGTGTGTGTGTGTGTGTGTGTGTGTGTGTGTGTACGTGTCGTTCATGCGCGCGCGTGTGTGTGTGTGTGTGTGTGTGTACGTGTCTTTCATTTGACTTCTATCCACTTCTCGTGATATTAGACGTGTGTGTGTGTGTGTGTGTGTGTGTGTGTGTGTGTGTGTGTGTGTGTGTGTGTGTGTGTACGTGTCTTTCATTTCGCTTCTATCGCGTGATGTGTGTGTGTGTGTGTTGTGTGTGTGCGTGCGCGCGTGCGTGTGTGTGTGTGTGTGTGTGTGTGTGTGTGCATGTGTGTGTGTGTGTACGTGTCTTTCATTTGTGTGTGTGTTCTGTGTGTTAGACGTGTGTGTGTGTGTGTGTGTGTGTGTGTGCGTGTGTGTGTGCGTGCGTGTGTGTGTGTGTGTGTGTGTGTGTGCGCGCGTGCGCGCGTGCGTGTGTGTGTGTGTATATATATATATATGTGTGTGTGTATGTGTGTGTGTGTGCGTGTGCGTGTGCGTTGTAGGAGTAGGTTAATAGGTGCAGAATGACCTCATGGTTAAAACCCGGACAGAGGGCTTGTTTTCTTCTCCTATTACGCTCAGTGCTGACATGTGCTTTTATTAAGAAGAAACAAACCTAATAATTATATCGGTTTTAGAATTTCTTTCATAGGACAAACTGTACATAAGTAGTAAGTTTCACATGTAGGGTAAGACGGGGTAAAACGCCCATGGGCGGGTAAGAAGCCCTTGCCAATTATCTCATGAAATAAAGACACTTTCAGTCAAATTTGCCCATGAGACGAACGCTAAACATTAACACTCGTCTCATGGGCAAAATGTGACTGAAATTTGCTTTATTTCATGAGATAAATGGCATGGGCTTCGTACCCGCCCATGGGCTTTTTACCCCGTATGGCTGGTACCCACGTGTCGTCATATCCGGCCACAAGGAGCGTGCCATATTATGGGAGACCGCCATCTTAGTCAGTAACTTTGTTTGAAAAATGCCAGATCGATGCTGTTTACACTCAAATCTGACTAAGATGACGACACTTCCGTTGGATGCGCACGCAGGTGGGGGGGAGCCATTCACCATTACTACTGACTTTAAACACAATTTACTACGTCCACAGCACCCATTCAAAGGGGAGAGCATCACGCAGTCGAGCTTCGTGGCTAAGAAAGCCGAGCCCGCGACCATGTTCCGACCGACCGAGCGACCCAACTCCAAAGTGGGCGCCAAGGTAGACTACTCCACCTGCTACAGCGACGAGTACCAGAAGAAGCAAGTGCGCATGTGCCGCGCGCAAGTCTACCTCCTCCAGCAGGAGATGAAGAGGCGGCAGCGCGACAAGAAGGGAGTGAACTCCGCCCCTCCTGCCAAATCTATTGCCGTGAAATAAGATGGCGCCATTTTGGATTTGTGATTCATTGTATTGTTGTTGTTTTATTGCTATTATGAATACTATTGTTAGAATTGGCGATTCTTGTGGGTTTTGTTTTTATTGTTATACAGTGGAACCTCCCTTATAAGACTTCCCATTATAAGACTCCCTCCCGTATAAGACCTACTTTTTGGAGACATTGCCCTTCTTTGTAAGTATTAAAATGACCTCCCTTACAAGACCCCTCCCTTATAAGACCTCGTTTTGGATGATTTTTGAAGGTCTTATAAGGGAGGTTCTACTGTAATATGAACACAATCGTTAGTTTTTGGGGTGTGGGGGTGGGGTAGGGGTGGGATGATGTGTGTGAGTGTCTGTGATTATTTCTGTTGTTACTTTGTGTTGTTGTTGTTGTTGTTGTTGTTGTTGTTGGTGTCCATTTACTTATCGTTACGAAATATCTTTATGAAATATCTTTATGTTTGGTTCAACAGGTGTAGTAAGTCCATCATTATTTTCAACCCCTTCATTATCTTAGGGTAAGCAGTAGGTCTTTCTCCTTTCTATCACAGTTTTGTCTTTCAACAATATTAAGGTATGCGCAATCCTAGCTCACCGTCAACGTCTATCGTCAGAAGTGGCGTCTGCGACGTATGCTACCAGATCCAGATCCAGATCACGTTGATGCAATGTACTCACTCATGGGCAGGGGTGAGTTTTTGCTCTTTTGCTCTTTTTAGTGGCGATGAGGCGTTTTCTTGCTTGACAATCAATGGTAGGGGAAGACGGGGTAAAAAGCGCATGGGCGGGTAAGAAGCCCACCCCAATTATCTCATGAAAAAAAGAAAATTTCAGTCAAATTTGCCCATGAGACGAATGCTAGACATTAACGCTCGTCTCATGGGCAAAATGAGACTGAAATTTGCTTCATTTCATGAGATAATTGGGGTGGGCTTCTTACCCGCCCATGCGCTTTTTACCCCGTCTTCCCCTAGGAATATCGAGAACTCGAGTAACGATTACAGCAGCAAGAGAACAAACAAACAGAAACCCCCCCAAATAACTTAGATATTCAATGTCTGTGTTGTCATCATTGTCGTCGTCATCAACAAGATTTTTTATTGCCTTTACTATCGTTGTCATCTCTGTCATTACCATCATCATCGTCGTTGTTCTTGTCATCATCGTTATCATTAGATTTACAGGATTTTAATCTCGCTGAGGACTATTCTGTGTCATTGACCTTTCCGTTTGGAACTCTTTGCCAGGTACCTTTATTGTATCCTCAGTTGTACCGCATTTTAGCACGTTAATCCGTGCCATGTTTCACCGTAACACTTGTGCCGTATTGCTGCAGCATGCATGTGCCGTAATTTATTATAATGAGGCTTTATACGGAAAATTCTCTGCCCCCGCCTCGTGCCCTGAGATGCGAACGCCCCCTACTTAAGATTATCGCCCTTAGCCTGTCAGGAACTAGTGTATAGCGACAGACAATTATCTGCTCCTGACTCGTCGGCAGTTCTGGCCTAAAATTATCGCCCTTTCGTTTCTGCAAGGAGTAGTATAAACCTTCATTGCCTTTACTGTATAAAACCATATTCGTCCATTTTCCTTCTCTTTTTTTCTTTCTTTCTTGATCAGAAATGATCCATTCTTTTTTCTCTGTTTGTTTAAGATGATGTCTCTTTTTTTCATAAAAAAAATGTTAAGCCAGAAAACAATCTAACGACCAAAAAAAGGAAATAAATTAAAAAGCAAAAGATTATTAATCATAAATAATCCAAACTATATTCTATGAACGCCTTGCCTTTCTATAAAAGTAGGTCTGTACTATTGATAACAAATTCGTGAACTGAACCACAATTGGCGGCCAAAGCTTTTCCACAATGCTATATTATTATCATATTTCCCGTCATCATTACTATACTATCGACCATTGCCATAGTTTTTACGTGTTTAATGCATATGCACTATTATTCCCCCCCCTCCCACCTCCCTGTGTGATGGGTAAGACATGTACATAAAACAAAAACAAAAAAAGCATCTGTGATAAACATATGTGATATGTCCAGAATTTTTTTTTTTTTTAAATATGGAAATTTCTACTTATTTTTCACTCTTTTTTCCCCCATTGTAATAGACGATTTTCGGACAAAAAAATAGGGGAGAGCACTTCGTGAAGATTAGAGTTGTTTACCTCCATTACTCGGTCAAATACCATAGCAACAATGCAACAATGGCGTCGAAGCTTGAAACCGCAGGATGCGAGTCAGCGACTTGCAAAACATTTTTTTTTAGAAAAATGAGGGGTGGCCAGTATCCACAAGCTGATAGAACTTGCAAAACGTGGCGTAAAAAATATAAATGACATCATGGTATTCTAAGTGATGTAAGTCTACTCAAACACACGAGGCGAGAGCTGGGGGATCTACCTGATGGTAGAGTAACTTCCCCCTGTTTGATCGATTGAATTAGGCAAGATCACTCCCACACACACCATGGAATGACTCCCCTTCATTATTTCCGAACAATTCCTATATTGGCTTTGTATGAGAAAGATAAACCTTTTCCTAATCCATTCATTGACACTTTGCAAGCTTTTTTTGTTGGTATATTTAGAAATATGCAACAAACAAACAACTACACGACAAGTGTAAAGTGACGTTATTTTATTCACAAGAGACAAAACAAAACTACTGGATATTCCGGCGAATGCGCCTTTATCGACATAGACAAACAAGAAAACAGCAAACAGCAAATATAGCAAAAAGCAGGCAACAAAAGGAGCAAAAAAACAACGAGATCAAAATAACAAAACAATGCTTCCCCTCTACAGTCCAATGCGTAAATGATACAACCAAGTTGAAACCAAAGAGCAAGGCATGCATTTGTGAACACAATATATTTAGAAATATATTTAGAAATGTTGTTCATTATCAACTGTAAAGAGGGCACAATGTAAGCTTCTAGCTTGTTGTGGCTGATGAGTTTCATATCTATATCTATGTATGTTCATGTGCTGTGTATCTAATAAAAATGGTTTAAACCTAATGTTGTTTTAAGTAAGAAATACAAGGGACACCTCTCTTTTAGCATATTATTCAAAACTGCCTGAATTTAAAAAAAATTTGATTGAAAGGATTAGATTAGTATTCTGAATTTATTTCACGTGAGCATTTTCAAAAAAACGAAACTGCAGGGTAACTTTTTAAAGGTATGTGGCTTGTATGAATTATTTGAATAGTATTTTTGTTTTTTAATGTGGAACTCACTGTCAGTATTTTGAGTCCAGCGAGTCCAGGTGGGAGCAACCCGAATTTCACAGAGACGCCTCTGTGACTATATAGTACCTAATACCTAATACCTAATAATAATATATGAATGAAGAATTTCATTTAAAGAAACAAAGAAAATAATATCACATTGTTTCGCCTGATCTAGTAGCAGACATAGGTTTACATATGTTGAATATTTTTTTAGATAAATGTTATTTTGAGATAAAAGCTTGAAAGACCCCATGTTCTCAAATGATATGTTTGGGTTTCAAGCGTTTTTGAACTGATTTTGATATATTAATTTTTGTTTGTTATTGGCAGAGGCTTACTCATGATTATATTATTTTTTGATAATTGAAAAAAATATTTTAAGACTAACAAAAATCATGCACATTTTTTAAAATTTTGAACTTAAAACTGTTCTGATCCAACCTGTTTAAATATAATTATCATGATAGGCATAAAAAACCCAATCAGCATTAAAACTATTTTTGTTTAATCTGTGTTAACCCTTTCACCGCCAAAGTCGCATTTTAGCACCACAGTGATTTAACACCTACGTCACTAAAAGGCATCAAATTGGGGTCTATTATCCAAATACCTTATAGTCTTAGTTTTGGGAAGTAAGGGTAGACCTTATTTTATGTATGTCACAGGAGAATCCCCAATACTGCAGATGGATTTTGTTCTCTACCCAGGTAAATTTAATGAACATTTTTGGCTGAAATATGTCTGGCAGTGAAAGGGTTAAGTATGTTAAAACCAACCAGCATTAAAACTATTTTTGTTTAATCTGTGTTAAGTATGTTATGATTGCTTCTTTTTTTGATGAATAGTTCTCTTGAAATAAATTATGAACTGAACAGATTTTTGCACTATTTTTATTGTTGATTGTTCCACTTTGTTTTGTATGAAACGTGCTTTACTTGACCATGACAAGCATTTGTTTTAAAAACAGCATTACATTTTTTATCTTCTTCCTATAACTAGTTTTTGCTCACAAACCTGTGATAATTGTCATATTTTGATATCCACTTTTTCTTGTGTCAGTATTAAATTATGAATAAAATGTGATAAATTATATATTTAACAGTGTGAAATTATTAATGGGAGGTCGGTGAATGGCAAACTGTGTTAATTTCATTTTTGCAAAAATATATAAAACGAGTTATATTTATATGTAGCTGTCTCTAATTCCGATATTTGTTTGTGTCTCTGGTGGATATAGCTTGTATTGTCCAAAAATATGTGTTTTGATGGAGTATAAGTATGTGACCTAGCACCACAAAAGGGACATTAAGTGTCAAACTGACCATTCTGAGAAAATCATACATTTGAAAACTTCAGACAATTTTCTGTCGAATGATAGAAGAACCATTCTTGTATCTTTTTCCGGTCCAAAGTTATGAGCATTTAAAATGAGTAGGGTGAGCATCAGTCATTTTGAGAAAACACTTTCTAAAGTCTAACCTGGCTGAAGAAATGTTCATTGACCTAATCGTTTTTTAACCCTTTCACCGCCAATGTCGCGTTTTAGCACCACAATGGTTTAACACCCATGTCACTAAAAGGCATCAAATCAGGACCCTTTATCCAAAGACCCTATTTTCTTAATTTTGGGAGGTAAGGATAGGCCTAATGTTATATATGTCACAGATAAATTCGCAATATTGCAGATATTTTATTTTCTCTACCCAGTTAAGTTTAATGGTATATTTTGGCTGAAAAAATGACTGGTGGCAAAAGGGTTAAAACACTTATAAGACCATTTAGAGACCATAGTAAAGATTATCCTTTATAAAGATGAAAGATAAGATGTCAGAGAACACAAAAATACCCATAACACAAAATTGACAAAAAATGAGATTTTTGACTTTGCAAGCCTGTTGTGAGAAACTAGCCCAGCGACTTAATGCCCCTTTCGTGGTGCTGGGTCACATATTTCAATGATTCCTCGTTTTGTCAGTGGACATTCTTGGCGTTGTCAATGTTGTGGTAGCAAGAACGGTTTATTCTTTCTCCCTCGTCAAAATCATTTCTGTATGATCTGCCCCTGCCCCTTCGCCCCCCCCCTTCCTCCCTCCCCCTGCTTCTCCCAAGCTTTCTTCTCTGAACTTTCAGTATCTTCTAATCTTATTCTGTGTCTAATATGCCAAAATATTGATGTCATGTGCTGATCGTGAAGTTTGTGGTTTGTTTGTTTAGGGTTACCATTTCTTTTTTTCAAAGCTTGCTATTTTTTAATGTTTAATTTTTATTTTTTATTGAACTTTTTTTTTTTCATTTTACAGAATTCAACAAACACACAGAACATTGAATATACAAAAGCATAGGAGTTACCATTTCTGATGCACCATGTATAATATTGGCTCTCGTAAGAAATGCAAAAAATCTTCACTTGACTCTTCATTGATGATGATGATGACCAAACAACCGGCCAATTAAAACTAACGCAGCATCAAGATCTTCTAGCACATTTCCAGAATGTTTTCCTCAGCTTTTATTTTTGGCACATAGAATGAAACTGAGCAATTTGTTTGGGTACAAAAAAGCAAATAAACTGTTGTGCTTTGTTGGTGTTTATTATTTATTTTTCGTTTCTTATGGAAATCAGTATAATTTTGCTTAATACTCCTTGATATCATAATTCTTCAGTATTGATTTTGTAACCTTCTGTAAAAATATTCTTTTCATTCTGATCATTTTTTTTCCAGATCTCTCTCTCTAAAAAAAAGGGTAATATTTTCAATGATTAATTGTTTCCAAAACGCATGGTATTCATTTTAACCGAAACAAAGTAGTAAACTAACCGTAGTGATTTTTCTTTGCAAAATGATCAGTTCCAAAGGTCATTAATATGTCTTTAGGATAACAGGGTCCACCCCCTACATTTTCTCAATTTACTCGTTGATCCAAGCTGAGAGTACAGTGATATGGCAAGCTGTCTTTTTTGTTTCGTTGTTTTTTGTTGTTTTTTTGGTTTAAACAGTATTGATTAGGCCTAGAATAGTTTCTTTTGATCATCATTTCGCTCAAAATCAAAAATGGGGCCACGCTGTCTCTGGTGAAGTTTACTCATAATATGGTTAAAGACCAGGTGTTGATCCAATAATACGAACGCCGTGAGAGTACAGTAATATGGCAAGCTGTCTTTTTTTTGTTTCGTTTTTTTTATTATTTTTTTCTCTTTTCCAAACAGTATTGATTAGGCCTACCATAGTTTTCTTGTGATCATCATTTCGCTCAAAATCAAAAATGGGACCACGCTGTCTCTGGCGAAGTTTACACATAATATGGTTAAAAACCAGGTGTTGATCCAATATGAACGCTGTGAATACAGTGATATGGCAAGCTGTCTTTTTTGCTTCGTTTCATTTATTTTTATTTTCATTTTTTTTAAACAGTATTGATTAGGCCTACCATAGTTTTCTTGTGATCATCATTTCGCTCAAATTAAAATGGGACCACGCTGTCTCTGGCGAAGTTTACACATAGTATGGTTAAACACCAGGTGTTGATCCAATATGAACGCTGTGAGTATAGTGATATGGCAAGCTGTCTTTCTTTTAAAAAAACATGTGTTAACAGTATTGATTAGGCCTACCATAGTTTTCTTGTGATCATCATTTCGCTCAAATCAAAAATGGGGCCACGCTGTCTCTGGCGAAGTTTACATACACATACTATGGTTAAAAAACCAGGTGCGGTGATTACGGGTGAATCTTAAACAGTTAACGTTGGTAGTAACGATTGCCTGCTTATGCTAATGTACACGCTATTACCCGTGTTAAGTGTTTAAGACGCACTCCATGACTACCGTACCAGTTGTGGTGTAGATGCCACGCTATTTTTTTGAATAAAATCTTGTTGTTTTGTTGCTGCCGTTCGCTGGACTTAAAAGCTAAATTGAAAGCATGTTATGTGTGTGAGAGTTTGTTTGTTTGTTCACCCTCTGACAGACAGACAGACACACACACACACACACACACACACACACACACACACACACACACACACACACACACCGGCACAACGACAACACACGCACGCACGCACAAACACACACTACACACTCAAATATACACAGAGACACACACACAACAACAGCACACACACACACGCACACGCACGCACGCACACGCACACGACATACACACACACACACACACACACACACACACACACACACACACACGCACGCACACACGCGCGCGCACACACACACACACACACACACGCACACACACACACGCACACACGCACGCACGCACGCACGCACACGCACACACACACACACACACACACACACACACACACACACACACACGTTAAATTCACTTTAGGAACTTTCAACAGTTTGGC
>CM065709.1:32381675-32396675 GCA_017654935.2 Phymorhynchus buccinoides
ACGACGACGAAGCCAACGACGACGACGACGAAGATCACGGTCACTGTTATTGGTGCCTGTCTGTCGTTTCCGACAATGACTGCCAGATAGCAGAGGGGGGCAGATACTATTCTGGCGGGCTGGGCGAGAATTTGTTTACAGTGGAGATGCCTTGCCCAGGGTACATCCCCACTCTCTCGACCAAACGGGATTTGAGGACGAGAGTTGGCGGTTGAGGAAGGTCCTCCCAAAAGGCCAACCAATCCCTTTGGCTGCAGCACCAGAGCCGGTGCAAGGGCCCCCTTTGTTCGAGGGTCATAGTCTTCCACGAAAGACTAAGCTGCACCATGATATTCCAATGCTGTAGAATATCATTTATAGTACAGCTCTCATTTACTGTTGGCCCTTTCTACAGGCTAATGTCAACCAGTGGTAAAAGCCATTTTAGGGGTGAAGGGTCACTGTTATAAGTGGCATCATTATGGCACTATATAAATAATTATTACCTCGATGCTTTTCCGGAGACGTTACGAGAGGACAAAGACGTGGTTGTTAGACTGAATATTATGGGATGTAGTTAGTTGGTTCAGAAGTGACAAAGACAAAAGGGGTGAGTGTCATCTGATTAGTGTGGTATCTTGAAAGGTCCACAGACGGTTTTTGTCTCGAAAGTCACTGTATAATTAAAGTCAGGATAGGACGGGACAAGAAAATAACACGCACGCATGCACGCACGCACACACACGCACGTACGCACACACGCACGCACGCACGCACACGCACGCACACGCACACACACACACACACACACACACACACACACACACACACACACACACACACACACATTTGCAAGTGCTTTCACCATTCAGACAAAGAAAAATCAAACACAAGTGGTTTTTTCCCCGAAATTATATTTGTTCGATCTGAGTAAAGAAAAAAGAAAAAAAAGAAGATAAATAATTTTTTTTTAAATCAGTAAATTAAGCAATCAATACAACGGTAAGAAAAATAAATATTCATACGAATAAATGGAAATAAAAATAAAAATGAATAGATATAATAGATAAACATAAATAAATAAACGAACACGTCAACAAAAAAATACTGAAGAAACTGAAGAAGCTGATAGCAGCAAACGTGTAAATAAATAAATAAATAAATAAATACTGAAGAAACTGAAGAAGCTGATAGCAGCAAACGTGTAAATAAATAAATAAATAAATAACTAAATAAATACTGAAGACAATGAAGAAGTTGATAGCAGCAAACGTGCAAATAAATAAATAAATAAATAAATAAATAAATACTGAAGAAACTGAAGAAGCTGATAGCAGCAAACGTGTAAATAAATATATAAATAAATAAATAAATAAATAGATACTGAAGACAATGAAGAAGTTGATAGCAGTAAACGTGTGAATAAATAAATAAATAAATAAATAAATACTGAAGAAACTGAAGAAGTTGATAGCAGCAAACGTGTAAATAAATAAATAAATAAATACTGAAGAAACTGAAGAAGTTGATAGCAGCAAACGTGTGAAGGGGAAAAAAAAAAGAAAAAAAAAAAAAAAGTTCTGAAGACTAGCGTTTAAGCCAGTCAACAGCAGCAAACGTTGTAGCGGAGAATAGGGTGGGTGTGGGGGAGGGTGGCACGGGGGAAAGGGGTTGGGGCGGGGTGGGTGGGGTGGGTGGGGGGCATGCATCTTGCTCCTTTATCCAGACTGATATCTGTACTGGTTTCTGCCCAGAATCTGCCCAGGAACAAAAAAATACAGCATCTTAATTAATAATAACAACAAAACTCACAAAATCTTGATAATTTCAAATAAGACCACACCTAACAAGCACCGAGGGTCATCAAGCTTTCGAGATATTTGTTTTATTATTTACATATCTTCCTCAGGAACATCATTTAATAAAACCAACTGACACACATATCCTAAAAAAAAGACACCTCTCAAAGATCCACCACGTCTCGTATCAAAATCACGGTTTTCACGTGTTTTCCCTCTTATAGCTGGTACGAAATCTTAAGAAATCTTCCAAGCATAAGAGGGAATGTGACACGTGACGTGGGGGGTCTTTAAAAGAATAAAACGAAATGCAGGGGTGAGCAGTACAAGTTCAATATTATTTCTATGGCAACAGAGGGTAGCACTAGTTAAACGTAAGAGAGTGAGTGTGGTGTTCAGACAAAAATTATGAGAGAAAAAAATCGAAGACTCTACTCACAAACCAAATCTTGTTAGTTTTCATCCAGAAAGCGACAATCGCAGTGCAGAGCTAAACAGACGACAAGGGCACAAAGAAACAGGGAAAAAAACCACGCCCATGGCTAGACTTCATTCTTTAAAGATAAAGAATCTCTCTATGGCTCCAACCCACCTGCGTGCGCAGCTCGACCCTTCCAACGGAAGTGTCGCCATCTTAGTCCTTATTTGTGTGTAAACAAAGTGAAAATGTTATCTAAACGTGTAAAGAAAACATCCAGATATTATAAATACAATTTAGGTAAGTTTCGAATTGGAACAGCCAAATATGCAGCATCGATCTGGCATTTTCAAACAAAGTTAGTGACTAAGATGGCGGTCTCCCATAATATGGCGTTCCTTGTGGCCGGATATGACGACACGTGGGTACCAGCCATATAAGCGAACTGTGTGTGTGTGTCTGTCTGTCTGTCTGTATGTGCACGCTAAAACCATATTTAGCTTTCTCTGATCGCCACCAAACTTTCACAATATCGAAACGAACACACTGCCGGTAAAGTAGGAGGCATAACTTTATACAACACGCTCGTTAATCAGCGTAATTAACTAATTTCTACACTCAGTCGGCAAAACGGATTTTTACTTTGCTTCTATTTCTCTATTACTCATCTTTTGATATCTCTTTTTTATAAGCATACCTTTACTCTAAATATCAAGGCACTGTCATAGTTTAGTGGATAGAGCGTTGCACTCGCACGCAAGAGGTTGTGAGTTCGAATCTCCTCTGGATACTCTTTTTCTTCCTTTTTGGGGTCTTGCATATTCTCTTTTGTGGGGGGGGGTGGGGTGGTGGGGGGGGGGGGGGGGGGAGCATTAGTGTGTGACTTTCTGACTCTTCGTGTGGGGATGGTTTCGGGTCGCCTCACACGGTTACACCCACTTGAAAATAAATGGACCAACTACAGCCTGGGCGAAGTAGGGCTTACTTACTAGTAATATATAAAAAGTTAATAACAAGTTGAACAAACACGAACAAGTCACATCACACAGGTAGCAACCAACTAAAAAAACAGTTCGTAGCTTCAATAACAGAAATATGAACAAGAAAACACAACGACGAACTTACTTACTAGTAATATATAAAAAGTTAATAACAAGTTGAACAAACACGAACAAGTCACATCACACAGGTAGCAACCAACTAAAAAAACAGTTCGTAGCTTCAATAACAGAAATATGAACAAGAAAAAACAACGACGAACTTACTTACTAGTAATATATAAAAAGTTAATAACAAGTTGAACAAACACGAACAAGTCACATCACACAGGTAGCAACCAACTAAAAAAACCAGTTCGTGGCTTCAATAACAGAAATATGAACAAGAAAACACAACGACGAAATAGATAAACCAGAAAACACAAATATTTATTGACTGTGGAACCGTCTGCGATTATTAACCCAAAATAAAACAATAACAGTCCTTGTCCTTTTTCTAGTACTGCATGTCTGTTCTTAAAGCTTTGGTACAATTGAATCCAGATGCAATGATGGATAACGTGTCTTACTTTTACAGCGTTCTTAACATATCAAAAGACAAAAAAGAACCAAACAGAATAATCATTTAAAAACAACAACCAAAAGCACGAACCCATTTTTAGAAGTTGTTTCTAGCGAAGCAAACTAAAGTCACTCTAAAAGATTTTGAAGGCGCCTCAGATAGTGATCACATCAAGCGAAAAGAAGTTGCCATCCTTTCTAAAATGACAACTTTTGATTTATGTCTGTTAGTGTATTTTTTCTTGTTTTTCAAGTTTTAATAATAGTTTTTAAAAAATGAGTTTTGACAGCTTGGAAATGTATATTTATATATGCTCATATTTCTGTCTTTAAATAATTTGAAAATGAAACTCCAATAATCAGAATTTTGAAACGTTTTAGAGTAGAAATGAAAACAAATGCCCTTTAGAGAGTATCAGTTCAAACGTAATTTTGACCACATGTCCAAGCTTGCAGAAAAATATCTCCAAAAGAAATTGATAAGGTAAAAATCGCTAAATTCGTAACATGAAATAACTTTTTTTTAAACACCTGCCAAGTAGGTTTTCATGATTTCCATATCTTTATTAACTAGGTCCCGAAAAAAAGTGATAATGAAATTGTTTGATGTGATCACTCTTTGACTGGATCAAACAAATCAGTGTTTTAATCTTCAACACATACAATCTACCCTAAAAGAAATCATAATACGGTTGTTGTTTTTATAATATATATGCTTACCTGCGTTAGTGCGTGAAGAGTTCAAAGGAAAATTTCGGGGCCAAATTTAAAGTCCTTGAATTTTGACCAATGAAAATGCCTCATTTCCATATTCCGCTTGCTCTCCATCGGCGCCATCTTTGATTTGGTGAGAAACGGGTCTCTACATCTTGTTGACTCTTTCAAGAACGTTGATTTAACGGCAGATCAGTAATAAGGTGGATAAGTGTTAGAAAAAAAATAGTTTCAGAAGATTCAAGGCGATATGTGCTACAGGTGGGTTTGGTACATGTACGGATACAAAGTAAGAAATTTAACTAACTGTGAGTAGTTTTGTCAGTAACCTACTATGATATTGTATGACTGCAGGATATAGATGATATTGCTTACAATCACATTTATGTTATAAAGAAGACATTCCAATTCAAGAAATAATTGACGGTAACCGTCCGGTTTTCATCAATATTTTCCAATCTAACCTCAAATATTACTTACAATCACATTAATTTTATGTCATAAAGAAGACATTCCAATTCAAGAAATAATTGACGGTGACCGTCCAGTTTTCATGTATCTTTTCCAATCTAGCCTTAAATATTGCGTACAGTCACATTTATGCGATAAAGAAGACATTCCAATTCAAGAAATAATTGACTGTGACCGTCCGGTTTCCATCTATCTTTTCCAATCTAGCCTCAAATAGTGCTTACAGTCACATTTATGTTATAAAGAAGACATTTCAAATCAAGAAATAATCGACTGTGACTGTCCGGTTTCCATCTATCTTTTCCAATCTAGCCTCAAATAGTGCTTACAGTCACATTTATGTTATAAAGAAGACATTTCAATTCAAGAAATAATCGACTGTGACTGTCCGGTTTCCATCTATCTTTTCCAATCTAGCCTCAAATAGTGCTTACAGTCACATTTATGTTATAAAGAAGACATTTCAAATCAAGAAATAATCGACTGTGACTGTCCGGTTTCCATCTATCTTTTCCAATCTAGCCTCAAATAGTGCTTACAGTCACATTTATGTTATAAAGAAGACATTCCAATTCAAGAAATAATTGACTGTGACCGTCCAGTTTCCATCTATCTTTTCCAATCTAGCCTCAAATAGTGCTTAAAATCACATTTATGCTATAAAGAAGACATTCCAATTCAAGAAATAATCAACTGACCATCCTGTTTCCATCTATCTTTTCCAATCTAGCCTCAAATATTGCTTACAGTCACATTTATGTTATAAAGAAGACATTCCAATTCAAGAAATAATTGACGGTGACCGTCCAGTTTTCATGTATCTTTTCCAATCTAGCCTTAAATATTGCGTACAGTCACATTTATGCTATGAAGAAGACATTCCAATTCAATAAATAATTGACTGTGACCGTCCAGTTTCCATCTATCTTTTCCAATCTAGCCTCAAATAGTGCTTACAGTCACATTTATGTTATAAAGAAGATATTTCAATTCAAGAAATAATTGACTGTGACCGTCTGTATCTTTTCCAATCCAGCCTCAACCAAGACCTGAATATACCGAGGGGTTAGGGGTTACACAAACAGGATCAAAGAAAGGGTGTCAAAATAGGTTAGCGAAAGACAACAGACACGAAGGAAGGTTTAGTCAACAACAATCAAAACCCAGATGTTAGGGAAAGGAAGGCTGAAATGATAAGTTAAAGGGGCACCCTGATGGATGAATTTTTGTGAGAAACACGTCGAGATCACCAGGAAAACCCCCTTTACAGAGATTGCAACACTCACTTTGCTCTGGTTTCCTAGAAATCAAACCATCAAATTGGCGATCCCTCCTTGGCGGAGGTGCTGGAAGTCAAATTCTTTCACCCAAAGAGAAGGCCGTCTCTTTTCTAATGGCCACCAAATCGTTTGCACGAAATGTTCGCAATACAAGCCTTTTTATTTTTTATTTTTTAACATTTTATACAGTTTATCTAAAGGAGTTTCACTCACAACAAAGAAAATAGCTCCTCTTTTTTTTTTTTTACTGCACTACAAAGAAAGAAAACGCTTCAACCACAATGAGTGACCTCCACCCACCCCATCCAAAATGGCTACTCTCTCCGGCATCAATACCATGGAGGAATCGCCGTTTTGACGGCTTAATTTCTAAGAAACCAGAGCAAAGTGAGTGTTCCGATCCTTGAAAAGGCTGTCTTTCTGGTGGTCTCGACGTGTTTCTTGCAAAACCTCATCCGTCAGGGTCCACCTTTAAGCTTTATCAAATAAAACCTTCACAGCTAAGAGTTACCACACTGTTTGTGACCCAGCGTCTCTAAAGAGTTAATAAGACGGTGACCAAAATTAGCATGTCTACAAGCAAAGGGGTTAAAGTGCGCAAGGGAAATTAAAACACAACAGAAGGTACAAAAGAGAAAGAGAGCGGTTGAAGTATATATGTTACAGTAAATTTAGAAAACCAGTAAATTTGCAAATTTCCTAACATTTTCAGGGAATTTGCAAATTTCCTGTTTCACTCAGGGATTTTGCAAATTTCCAAAAATATTTTAGGAAAATTGCACATTTCCTGAATTTTGCATGCATTTGTTTCTCAAATTTACTGACGATTGCAAGTCAGTAAATTTGCAAATTTCCTGGACTTCCAAATCAGGAAATTTGCAAAATCCCTGAGTGAAACAGGAAATTTGCAAATTCCCTGAACATTTTAGAAAATTTGCAAATTTCTTGGTTTTGTAAATTTACTGTAACATATATGATTACATTAAAGAAAGATGTTACAGAAAACCCCCGTGTTATTCATGTTTGATTATATTGTTCACTCTTTTTCTCCAGAAAGTTACATTGATCATTATTTAGTTTATTTTACAAAGTATGTCTGACTTCCATCGATTGTAAAATGTGATGCCACCTGTTAAATTGCTAGTACTGTCTATATGTGTGGAATACTTTTATAAGCCTCGGCTTGTTGTACTCCTGTCTATATATATATATTTTTTTTTAATTATTTTTGCTGCAAAAGTGTGTTAATAAAACATTTGTGACAGTGCGTGGGAAAACCAGACAAATGGAATTTTGGCATAAATTGAGATTTAAAATTTTCATGATGGAGCAAAGATTCCTTGGTACTACACAGAAAACTGAATTGAGTTATCTTGTCTAGTTTTTATTTTATTAATTATTTAAAATTTGGCATTCAAAATCGATCATTTGCAGAAATTGGGCATAGAAGATACAACTTTGCCTCTTTGTTTCTATTGACTTGATTTAGAAAACGATCAAATGAACAAAGAAATCATTCAAAACTGTCTTTCATGTTGTGGATACTGGTAGAACACATACACATAGACATAAATATGCCCTAAATAGAAAATTGATATTCTGGGGGCTGTTGACTATTTTTGGCTTTTACTAAAAACATTCTGAGCGACTTATGTAGGTGTTTTCCCCGGTGCACCATCACATTTGTTTAAACCAAAAAACCCGTGTTGGAAAGGATAAGATAAAAAGGGGAAGGAAAGGAAGAAGAGATAAATACTGAAAATAACATTAGTGGAAAAGATACAGTGATCAACCTTATCCCACCATCAGGGTAAGTTACTTTATTAAAAAAAAAAAAAAAAAAAAAAAAAAAAAAAAAAAAAAAATTCCACCTGGTTTTAGTATTTTTCTTTTTTGCCTTTGCACTGTATGTACAACAAACAACAAACTTGAATTCGAATTCGATCACTACAACAAGCAAAATACAACTTATGCTTAGCACTGAACTTAAAAATGTTGTTTGTTAGTGAAACTTTTCAATGCAAATATTTGAGAATACTTATGCTGGGTACTCAACTGAAGAAGTTGAGAATTTGAGAAACAAATGCATGCAAAATTCAGGAACTTTTCAGAACATTTCCTGTTTCACTCAGGGATTTTGCAAATTTCCTACAAATTTCAGGAAATTTACAAATTTCTTGATTTGGAAGTCCAGGAAATTTGCAAATTTACTGATCTTCCAATCTTCAGTAAATTTGAAAAACAAATGCATGCAAAATTCAAATTTCCTGAAACTTTTAGGCAATTTGCAAAATCCCTGAGTCAAACAGGAAATTTGCAAATTTCCTGAAAATGTTAGGAAATTTGCAAATTTACTAGTTTTGTAAATTTACTGTAACATAGATAAGTGAAAAATTGTCAATGTAAATATTTGAGAATGGTTAATATGCTGGATACTCAACTGAAGAAGTTGTATATAAGTGAAACATTTTCAATGTGAATATTTGAGAGTAGTTAATATGCTGGATACTCAACTGAAGAAGTTGTATATAAGTGAAACATTTTGAATGCAAATATTTGAGAATACTAATATGCTGCGTACTCAACTAAAGAAGTTGTACATAAGTGAAACATTTTGAATGCAAATATTTGAGAATACTAATATGCTGCGTACTCAACTGAAGAAGTTGTATATAAGTGAAAATTGTCAATGTGAATATTTGAGAATACTTATGCTGCGTACTCAACTGAAGAAGTTGTATATAAGTGAAAATTGTCAATGTGAATATTTGAGAATACTAATATATGCTGCGTACTCAACTGAAGAAGTTGTATATAAGTGAAAAATGTTCAATGTGAATATTTAAGAATAGTTAATATGCTGGATACTCAACTGAAGAAGTTGTATATAAGTGAACATTGTCAATGCGAAATATTTGAAAATACTTATGCTGCGTACTCAACTGAAGCAGTTGTATGTAAGTGAAAATTGTCAATGCAAATATTTAAAAATACTTATGCTGCGTACTCAACTGAAGAAGTTGTATATAAGTGAAAAATGTTCAATGTGAATATTTGAGAATAGTTAATATGCTGGATACTCAACTGAAGAAGTTGTATATAAGTGAACATTGTCAATGCGAAATATTTGAAAATACTTATGCTGCGTACTCAACTGAAGAAGTTGTATATAAGTGAAAATTGTGAATGCGAATATTTGAGAATACTTCTTCCTATTGGGGATGTTTATCCTGCCCACACCCAAAGTCTTCGTTTAGACTGCAATTGGCGCACAGGATGCATGCTATGTGAGTTCGTGTCATCTATCCCACAGGCACACCATGGCCTACATTATACTAGGTACTCAGCTTAAGAATGTTGCTTCTTCGTGAAAAGTTTCAATGAGAATATTTGAGAATACTTATACAAGGTACTCAGCTTAAGAATGTTGCTTTGTCAGTGAAAATTTTCTGTGCGAATATCTAAGGGGGGTTGACTAAAAGCAAAGACGCTGTAATGGAAATAAGACAGACAAGCGGCCATTTTCCCCTATATGAGTAGTGAAGACAGAAACCCTGATTATGCCCCCCTTGAACCATGAACATCAGCAGTAATCTAACACTGGTTGTTACTGTTTCATAGCTTTTCTGGCCGTATTTGCAGCTTCCTTACCTTTCTTTGTCTTCAGGAAAACAGAAAAAGGTTTGCCCAAGCATTCAAATTTGAATCTAGTATTTAAAAAAACACCATCGATTCAAATTCCAGTCTTTGGATAGAGCCACCATTGTCAACGGGATCACAAACGATAACCCTATCAGCTCGGCTCGCCGTTAACTTTCCAGTTGTTTGTCTTATTCCCATTACAGTGTCTTTGCTAAAAGATGGGCCAACAAATTTCTTCAAGCCAAAATATTTATTTTTCTGGACTCACCCTCTGGTGGGCGTCGTGGAAGGTGTTGATGTCGAAGTTCATGGAGAAGACGTCGTACTTGGAGAGCGGGTCGCTGGAAGGAGCTGGAGGTCTCACAGCACCATGTCCATGAACCCCCATGCCCATACCCATGCCCATACTGGGGTGTCCTCTTCCTCCTCCTGCCCCCAGGCTACCCCCGGGCCGCATGCCGTGCATGGGAGCGGGAACGCTGGGGATCCTGGGCGGGGGTCTCTGAGGAGCCGGGTACCCCCCATGTCGAGGTGGTTGTGGTGGTGGGGGTTGGTGGTGGTGAGTTGCTGCAGGAGCAGGTCTGCCGTATCCGTGAGGAGGGTGGGTGGGGTAAGCGGGTCTGGGTGGGTGCACTGTGGATTGAGAGAGAAAATGAAGAGAGAGTTGAGATAATAAGTGAATGACTGACAGGATGAGTGAGAATTGATTGAGGAACTATATAACGTTGAACGTTTGTGTGTGGCTTGAGAAATGCACAAGGAGTTGTAATAAGTGAATAATTGACACAATGAATCTCTGTCTTTATTGTGTTGCTTTGTTGATTGTTTTATCGCTGCAAAAAGACTTTCCTGTAAAATGGACAATAATAATATTGATTGATTGATTGATTGAATTGATTGAGGAATTGTAACGTTGGGAGTTTGCATGTGGCTTGTGAACAAGAATGCACAAGGAGTTGTGACAAGTGAATAACTGGCAGAATGAGTGAGAATTGATTGAGGAACTATATAACGTTGGACGTTTGTATGTGGGTTGAGAAGTGCACAAGGAGTTGTGACAAGTGAATAACTGGCAGAATGAGTGAGAATTGATTGAGGAACTATATAACGTTGGGAGTTTGTATGTGGGTTGAGAAGTGCACAAGGAGTTGTGACAAGTGAATAACTGGCAGAATGAGTGAGAATTGATTGAGGAACTATATAACGTTGGACGTTTGTATGTGGGTTGAGAAGTGCACAAGGAGTTGTGACAAGTGAATAACTGGCAGAATGAGTGAGAATTGATTGAGGAACTATATAACGTTGGGAGTTTGTATGTGGGTTGAGAAGTGCACAAGGAGTTGTGACAAGTGAATAACTGGCAGAATGAGTGAGAATTGATTGAGGAACTATATAACGTTGGGAGTTTGTATGTGGGTTGAGAAGTGCACAAGGAGTTGTGACAAGTGAATAACTGGCAGAATGAGTGAGAATTGATTGAGGAACTATATAACGTTGGGAGTTTGTATGTGGGTTGAGAAGTGCACAAGGATTTGTGATAAGTGAATAACTAGCAGAATAAATGAGAATTGATTGAGGAATTATAATGTTGGACGCTTGTGTATGGCTTGAGAAATGCACAAGGAGTTGCGATAAGTGAATACCTGGCAGAATGAGTGAGAATTGATTGAGGAATTATAACGTTGAACGTTTGTATGTGGGTTGAGAAGTGCACAAGGAGTTGTGACAAGTGAATAACTGGCAGAATGAGTGAGAATTGATTGAGGAACTATATAACGTTGGACGTTTGTATGTGGGTTGAGAAGTGCACAAGGATTTGTGATAAGTGAATACCTGGCAGAATAAATGAGAATTGATTGAGGAATTATAACGTTGGGAGTTTGTACGTGGCTTGAGAAATGCAAAAGGAGTTGTGATAAGTGAATAACTGGCAGAATGAGTGAGAATTGATTGAGGAATTATAACGTTGGGAGTTTGTACGTGGCTTGAGAAATGCAAAAGTATTTGTGATAAGTGAATACCTGGCAGAATGAGTGAGAATTGATTGAGGAATTATAACGTTGGGAGTTTGTACGTGGCTTGAGAAATGCAAAAGGAGTTGTGATAAGTGAATAACTGGCAGAATGAGTGAGAATTGATCGAGGAATTATAACGTTGGGAGTTTGTACGTGGTAAGAGAAATGCACAAGGAGTTTGACAAGTGAATAACTGGCAGAATGAGTGAGAATTGATTGAGGAACTATATAACGTTGGACGTTTGTACGTGGCTTGAGAAATGCACAAGGAGCGGGGTGATAAGAGAATAGTTGGCAGAATGAAGAAGAATGAATCATACCTGATTGAGGAATTATAATGTTGGGAGTTTGTATGTGGCTTGAGAAATGAATGAACAAATAGTTGTGATAAGTGAATAACTGGCAGAATGATTAAGAAATTATAACATTGTGAGTTTGTATGTTACTTGAGAACTGCAAAAGAAGTTCGAGAACTGCAAAAGAAGCTGTGATAAGCGAATAATTTAGGACAGAATGAATAAGAATGAATGAGAATTGATCGAGGAATTATAACGTTGGGAGTTTGTACGTGGCTTGAGAAATGCAAAAGGAGTTGTGATAAGTGAATAGGCTAAGTTAGTACAGAATTAATTGGAATGAATGAGAATGGATTGAGGAATTATAATGTTGGAAGTTTGTAAGCGACTTGAGAAATACACAGGAGTTGTGCATGTGGTCAGTAAATAATTATCAAAATGAAGAATTAAATGAGGATTTTACATATATCAATATTTAAAATATTCAATTGGATTTCATATCGAGAATATTATGTATGTAAGAATGAATAAGAATTACTTATTCATAATAAGCTCAAAATTGACTCAAAAAGTAAGAGCATGCTTTTACGAATTTTAAATGTATTTACTACCATGAGTAATACATAAAACCTATACTTAACTTAAACAATAATAATCCGTCAATAGGGATGTTTTTTTGTGGGACCACGTTTTATTAAAACATAAAAACAAGCAAAATCATCACGGTCTAATCATGACCTTTCATCCTCGATTTTGTCAAATATTGGCAAGACTTTTAAAGTCTTCGATATGATAATAAGGAAACTCCCCTCAATCTGAAGATCTTTGGGTAGTGCAATTGTAATGTGTGGTCATAATTCTTCCTGGTCTGATGATCATTTTTCAAACTATGATTTTTTAAAAAGGAATCTTTTTGGTATTTAATGCACACGTTTTGCCTCCCCCCTCTTAAAAAAGAAAGAAAATACATTTACCACCAATCTAACTATCATAAGGGAAAAGCTTAGTAAAACCCTTAGAAAATGATACACAATGCAATAACCGAGGTTTTTGTTTTTTTGCGACTTACTTCAAGATGTTTGCATTTAAAAAATAGCCACACACACATTCCGACCTCAGAAGAGCATTTTTCTATTTTTAAAACACTTCTCAGTTGAAGAATAAGCAATTATCATTCTGATACTGATTTCAATCATATCCTAAAGAGGTCTTCGGTTGAATTTTTGTTGATTTTGGAAAAGTCTGTTCACGATAGAAATAGTGGAGAAAAGTTATTGTACCGAATTGCCCTCGTTATATATCCAAGATGATTTTAAAACTAAAGTTAAAAGCATGGAACACTAAATACTCTTATAATGTTTTCTGTAATTGTGGTAACCCTGTATCAGTGCATCATTTGTTAAAAGAATGCCCAATTTTAACACCACTTTATAGAAATAAGTCTATTGATTTAGTGACTTATGAGAATGATCGTCAAATATTATCTAACCCTTTCATCTTTGATATTGCTACTGTTATCCTGAGATAGCAAAATGGTTATGATTTGTTGACGCTAGAAATGGTTGTATTCTATGCATTAATTTTGTTAATTATCAACACGTTTATTTATTTATTTTTGTTTTGTTTTGTCTAATATCACCATTGCGCAAAAAGACGTTAAATTAAACTACTGAACTGAACTGAATAAGAAATCAAATCTATAATGTACTGACTCAAAGACAAAAAAAAGGTCAAATATGTATACAACAGGGGTCACACAGAGGTCAAGGACCATGCACGGGAAGTGGCAACAGGAAGCGGAAATGAACCGCAGGAAGTAGTCATCATGGGTAAAAATGACCAGCCCGTGCAAGGAACAATCTTTCTATTTCTCTACTCATCTCTGTCGTCTTATACCTGTATTATATCAATCGTCCCTACTTCTCTCATTTGCCATGCTCTATTTCTTTTTCACATTTTATTACTTAATCAACTCATTATTATTTGTCGAATACAACTTTAGAATACCCCCCCCCCCCTCATGGGGATACCGGGAGGTCTTTTGTATAAATATTTCCCTCACCTTCTGGAAGTTCTGTGCTTGTAACTTCCTCTAATCTGTCACTCTCTTTGACTCTGCCTTTTCTTTTGGCTTACTGTCTTTCTGCCTTTCCGGTCCATTCTCCTGCCTTTTGTCAAAAGAAACACTTTCAAAAAGATTTCCTTCAGCCGAAGTCGAACATGCTGGGCCTAATTATTTCTGACTTAGGCGCATAACGGCAGCATGACGCATCTGCGCTCACAATTGACATGAAACTGTTTGAGCGATCGAAGAAGGAGAAGGAGAAGAAGAATAAAACTAAGTAATCCTGACATTCGTTTCTTGCTTGATGGCGTTGTTTGAGTTTTGACTCAACTGCTAGTGTATAATAATTATTATATTGCTGTTGTAGATATTTCAAGTTCAGGTTCGCAAACAATGTCTTTGTTAATCATACGGGATATTTTTTTACTTCTTTTTACAAATCAGCCTAGGATAGTAAGCTAATATCTTCCAGCACGCTGGTAGGCTACTTTGAAGTTTTTAATCAAATGAATTAAAACAAGAAAGTGTTCATCACGTTTAAATATAGTAATTTTGCACTTTAAAAAAAAAATTCAGATAGAGCGCTTCCGCCTGTTTGGAAATACAGTTTATTTTATAAGACCAAAGTATTAAATGTACCCCTGTTTGTTTTTGTTTTATTATTACAGATATATTGTCGGTGATTCGTTTTTGTTTTTTTTGCCCCTTTTTTCTGTTTTATTCACATAATTTCTCGTTGAATCAAAATGATGACTACCATAT